>JANRGW010033746.1:40112-55227 GCA_024733675.1 Psilopsiagon aymara
TTTTCCCTTGTATTTCTCTTGTCATTATTATTACTAGTAGTAGCAGTAGTGATTTGTGTTATACCTTAGTTATTAAACTGTTCTTATCTCAACCTGTTGGAGTTGCATTCTTTCTATTCTCCTTCCCATCCCTCCCGGAGCAGAGGGAAGAAAAACGGGGAAGTGAGTGAACAAACTGCGTGGCTGATTTATGGCTTAAACCACAACAGAAGCTGTAAGCTGACTAGTACATTAACTTCTAGTAATTACAGTCTGTGCCCCTGGCTATAGATAAGGGCCCATAAACAGTTTGCCTTGACAAGCTGAAGTGACAGCTAGTAGACTAAATTCCTCGCAGTAACACAAAGAGAATTTGGCCTAAAATATCCATTCCCATCAGATACTTTGGCTACCACAAGCCACATGGTCTAATGATGATATGTTCTGTTAGAATTCCCACATTTCTAGCAAACTCTGCCTCCCTCCAGCCATGAGTTATGACTGAAGACAGTACACACCACTTCATACAGAGCTGTGATCAGCTAGAAAGTAGAATAAATAACACAAAACCAGTCCAATTCCTCAAAAGTGAAAATGTAGTGATAAATGATATTTTGGCATTGGCTAAAACACATGGTACAGTAAGAAAAGGATGTATATTAAGCTATTGGTGAATTTGAGATGTAATGGAGAAGATGTAGTAAAGAACACTTTATGTATGGAAACAAATAAGTGTTTAAAAATGGGTCTAATAATTGGCAGCTTTGGCTGGAAGAAAAATAATGAAGCAGGAAAACATGGTGTGTATGATATACAATGCTTTTATACAGTGCACCTTGTGACCCTACTATTTGGATCTCCTGATCACTAAACTCTTCACATATCCCTGACCAAACAGGGAGCTGTGTGCTATAGTTCCTGGTGTACAACGGAGGATGATTTCAAGACCTTAGAAGGGAAACAGTTGAAAGAAAGAAATTCTTACTTAAGCTATGTTAGATGTGGTAGGTTTGTTCACCGAAGCCTGGAGCATGTTTTTATGCACCCAAGCAATAGGACCAGGACCATTGCTCTTGGTTTTTCAGGAAACAGTTCATCTCAGCCTGAATCCTCTGCCTGGTAAGGAAACAGCACCCTCCTGACCAGGGAGACCCATCCAATGACTCCTTACTCATACTCACTAACTAGGAAGTTACTGCTTTCATAGTGGGAATGCTAAACAGATATTTGTCACTCCTGAGATGTTCATACCAGAGCTGGAAACAAAAGAGCCTCAGTGCTTGACATTTTTCAGCTATCATAATTCAAAGAGCTGGTAAAAATGTTTTTACCAAGATGCAGTACTCTCCATGCTACAGAAACACCACCCCTGTGTCTCCATTAAGGCTTGTTGCATGAAAGGATTGGGAAGTTAGAAAGGACTTTGCTTCCATGAGTAGCAGGGAAAGTGAAGGAGAGGACAGTGATTCTTCGAGCCTTCCATGTCTGGTGTTAGGTGGAGAGAGTGAGTCTGGAGAGCCCTGGAAAGTAGGATCCAAAGATATGAGCTGGATAAAGCTTTTATCTTCTCTTTTTGTCTGGGTTTGGTTTGGTTTGGGAATTTTTCATGAATGAAGGTTAGGACTCTAACAACAAAGCACAGGGATAAAATGAATAATCATGATGACACTGAAAGCTGTTAAACATCTCTACCCACTGTCTGACGGGATCAAAAGTACACTATGCAACATTGATAAAAAAGGCAGTTCCTGATAAGATTAAGAGTGGTGCTTGAAGCCACTTGCAACAGCAAGCACATTCCTCCAAATAGAAAAGCTTGATGCACTCTGCCTGACCTTAGCCTGCCATCAGTCACAGACACTTTTGCAATGTAACGTACTGTTGGTGACAGTTTGAAAAATTGAAGAATGATTGAAGATCCAAATATAGGCATCTGGAAATAAGTATGTCACAGCACATGGACCAGGCCTTAGCACTGAAATTATGCCAGGTGTCTGTAATATGCTGTATATGGCGGTACTAATCTACACGGTTAATTAGCCATCCCTTGCTTGCCCTTGTGATGCAGAAGTTCATGTGAAATGCCAGAGTCTGGTTTGGGCTCTTCTCAGTGACCGCCTCCCACCCCAGCTGTATTGTCATTTCGGACCTTCCCTGGAAAAGGAGAGTTTCTTGATAAACGCAGGGGAAACAGTCACTGCCAAACTGTTAGCAGCCCCCATTGCTCTCTGCCTGCTTCCTGAACTGCATCGTGTGCTCATTGACTCAAGCGAAAATTTGCATTATTCATTATGTTCTTATTTTTCATATTTGCAAAAATCTAGTAGGAGGAGTTTTCTCCTGGATACCATCTCCCCAGTGTAGCCTAGGCTAGGGAGGAAAATTACTTCAGTGGAACAAAAAAATCCAACGACAATAGATAGAGTTGATACCACAATGAAGACTGCACAGCCTGAATACCAGTGATGGCAAAATACAACAGACTTTGTCTGAAAGAATTGTTTCCAGTGAGAGAAGGATGGAAGAGAGTCACATTCCAGCATCAGGGAGTCTTCGAGTCACTTCAGGAAGCACTGCAGTTTGCACAGTTTTCATTAAGCAGGAGAGGAGATATTGTAGTACTTTTGGTTGTGAACATAGAATGGCTACTTACACTTGAACAAATTTTGAGGTTGAAGTACCTAGCAGTCAAAAGTGAAGTTCCTAAGTAAAACTGCCATTGCCTTTAATTACTGCCGTATTTGAAATCTGGTCTGCCAGAGGATGACTAATAAAGGCTGGTTTATTTTAATTTTCTCATTCCACAGTTTATAATACTTTTAGAAGACAACAATCAAGAGAAGCTCTAATGAATATCTTCAGAATAAAATCATAGGGAAGCAGGTCTTCTGGCCAAACACTTTTTTCACATCACACCACAAAGTCACTTTTAAAGTCCACAAAAATCCTTTAAAATATCCATTTGGAAACATTGTGATAGCTTAGTATCAGCTGGGAACAAAAGGCAAAGTGGTATGCCCTTTATGTAAAGAATTTTCAGACACAAACCAGAATTATTGGGTTCTGTGACTAGATTAATCTTCATGCAGCACTGACCATGCAGCATGACTTAAGGCTGTTACTTGACAGCGCACAATATGTGAAAAGCGTTACCTATAAAAATTTGGTGACCAGTACAACAGCTTAGACTTCCCATGGTGGGACTGCTTTAAAGAGAAAAGGAAGTGGGGATCTTCCACTACTTGCTCTACATAGTCTTCTTTCAGAAAAGTCAAATGGACTTGACTGTGAATGAACTCAGCAGAAGCTGCCTGCCAGACAAGAAAAAAACAGCTTAGAAAAGGATGACTCAAGAACTGGTGCAGCCAGCTCTGAATCTTGAAACCCTCCTTAAATCAACACCCTTTCCATAAAAGCCTTCCTTGTCAATGTCCGTGACTCCAAGTTATGTTCCATGGGGACCTACTCACTATAGCACATCACAGCACTCCTTTTGAAGCGGAACAGTGAATTTCCACCACAGTGTTTATCAATTAGAAAATGCTGCTTCATAATTAGGCCTTGTTTTTAATGCTAGTTTGTATGAAATACCACTGTAAAAGGAGTCAGGGAGATATTCCAATAATGGTCAAATATTCCCTTTTCCATTTCCAAAATTTATCACTTGTGTTCACCACTTAGAATTTAATTACTTTCTAACAGCTGTAAGATTTTATATGCTTAAAAGTTTTAATCTTTCAAAGTCAAAGTAAAAAGCTATCATTGAAATAAATATTAAAAATTTTATGCAGTCCAAACCAAAATCCTTGAGATTCTTTCAATATATAGCAAACATATTTTGTTTCAAACTTTGATTCACACCAAAAATGACCTTGCAACATCAAAACCTCCTCTTGGTACACAAGTTCTGAATCTCAATCACTTTTATTTATTCCAAAATCCTGGAATAATATCATATTAGATATCTTGTTATGTCTGCTGGAGTACACAATAGAAGGAGCTCAACAGGGGATGGTCACCAGAAAAGACACTGGCCAGTGAGGTAGGACTTGTGGCTCATCTGGGTTTTAGCAGTAGTGTCTGAACACAGTCCTACACTTTTCCTTTTTCTGGTCAGAGCCAGCTTTGGGAGGCACAGACATTCCCAGAGCAGAGAGAATTGAAGTCTGTGTAGCCTGTTTGGGTTCCCACTCCCAGGTGGTGTTCCAGGCAGCCACCCTTCTTCTGAGACCACAAGCTGACAAGTACAGCATTAGTGGAAAAATGGGCTCTTGTTGGCCATTAGAGCTGGCAAGAGGGAAAGCTGATCACTGATCTCATTTTAAACCTGAAAAAGGCAGAGTATTTACAGGCCTATAAAGAAGGAAATTAGTAATAGGAATAATACCTGGGAAGATGGTTAATCCTTTACTTGTTCAAGAGAGAGCCCTTATTATCTGAAGGACCTGTAACTTGATTTCCATGACATGTCTGAATAGAAATACCCTGGTCTCAGCTGTGCTGGCCTTGTAGGCATCCTATAGATTTTGCAGTGGTTTTGACTCATGAAAGTCACAAGCAGTTGTTTTTGTGCCACATCACACTGTAACACTGAGCTTGATTACACTCTGAACATCACCAAATTCTTTGCTTCCAATCCAAAATGATGTTTAAGCTCTGGCTTTGAAGTGTCTTCGTGGAACAGCGCAAGAACAAACACTAGAAAATTTCTTGAGAGATTTTGTTTGCTTTTCATTCCTCCATTCTCCTTCCTCCTTCCCACTCAGAAATAACAATTGCTTGTCTTTTTAACTAAAAACAAACTATGAGAAAACCAGGTATTACCCTATTCCAACAGTTGTATGTGATTTACAGCACACATTGAGTATGCAGTTTGCATTTTCATCACTTGTCTCATTCAGAGCAAACTCAGCTGTCTGCAATTGCAATCTTAGGAAGCTGCACACCACAAAATGCTGGCAATCTTGCACATCTGTGTCAAGTCAGGCTAGGAACTTGCTCTGTTATCACTGCTGGTGTGGGCTATCTGAGAAGATGTTAGCTCCATAGGTGGTGAAAATAGTAGAGCTCTGTTGATTGCTGGATGCCAAGACCTCCCACTTATGGAAATAGACTATTGGTCTTATTTTAATCTGATCAGATCCTCAGTGGTTGCTAATCACCATATTTCCAGTGGGTCACAAAGTCTGAATGTTTAAATTGTCTGCTCTATGTATATTAAGTTGTTGCTAGGATTTGACAATCTTAGCTCCTCCATCTATGCAGATCTGGATCAGGATTTTGTGACTGTTTAAGTGCACTGTGTCCCTGGATAGCATAGAAAACTTTATTTGTTTCATTCCCAGCTCTATTTTTTCATGTCATGTACCTAACAGGGTTGTCCTGCAGTCATTCCAGTTAGAGTTGGAAGGTATCAGTGTGTTGGTGTCGAATCAGATAGCAACTCTCAGTAATGCATTACCTGTTTGTGACTTAGAAGTTTGTCCTTTCCTTACCCTAGTCCTTATAAGACATTAGTACTGCAATGCTTTATTTTATGAGGCTAATAAATTAAAACTTTCTTTCCATTTTCTGTGGAAAGACAAAAAGTTGTTATTATTCTTGCAAAACCACATTAAACAGAAAGCAACAGCAATAGGCGTATTGCTGATATTGCTTAATGAAAACCAGAGCGTTGCAGTGGAAAATATGCTGGGAAGGACAGCTTCAATTAGAGGAAAGGAGAGATTAAAGACCTTTCTTTTATACAACTTAGGGAAGGAATGTGAAAGAATGGGTTTGGAGAAGGGTCTAATTGAAGGATAAAATGGAAACCGTAAATGGCTTAAGATAAGATCAGTAAGCAGAGACACTGGAGCCAGTATTGCTAGGAACATGTGTGGAAGTTCATAAAACCCCCAAAAGCCAATTCAGCCTGCCACAGACAGATACAGGGGAAATAACCCAGGAATTGTGAGCATGTAGAAATCCTACTGGACAAGGACAAAAGGTTTGAAGTCAAGAATGTAAATAGGGTGTTTTTTTCACATTAAAATAATATTCACTGAAACGGGAGGAGAGTCAGGAAGATCAGGTCTTTTCCTGAAGAAGGAATGAATGAAATTTGGTGACAACTACACTCTGAAGATACCCTTGTAATCACAGAAAATTGGTTTTCTCAATAGGGAAAATCTGAGGAGCTTGGAAAGGTAAAACCTCTTAAACTGAAAACTACTATAACCACGTGTCATATTTCTTCTTAACACATTGTATAAAAGAGCTTTGACTTTGTCAAGTATGGTTTTAATTAATTTAAATTTTTCATTCCACCAGGCTAAGAACAAGGGCAGAGCAGGAGGAAGGCGGGATGAAGGAAATTATTTCAGCTTCAAAGAAAGTTCAGTTGCATTAACAGCAGCAAGAGCAATGAAATATCAAGAAAAGAAGGTTTTCTGTGAAGAAGTCCTCATTCTCTTGAAGTTTTCTGTAACAGCTCAAAAAACCCCAGCCTTTTTGTTTGCTACTTCTCTGATTTTGAGTCAGGGCTAGCAAATCTTGTCTTCATTCACCTGTCAATGCTTTGGAGAGCAGTTCCACCTGAGCAAATTGCCGCTTGTCTTCCAGTGCAATCTCTTTTTCACCACTACCTGATTAGCAACAAAGCTTTAGTGCTGTTATCTTTTGTAGTTATTGTTGTCTTCTGATGCCACTGACCATATTATGTATTCCACGAAGTGTCCGAATGTACCTGCCCTCTCAAGAGGCCATGCACACCCCCTTTTATTTCTGTTCTCAACTGCTGCTTTCCTGTCTTCATACCACACACTTGTTCTTGTCACTTGGTCCTTCCCACTGTCTATGTTTATTTCACCAACTTTTTTTCCCAGCTATTAAAAGCCCTGAGGTTAGTCCAGTATGTGTGCATAGGTAGGTATGTATATACATGTATGTACATATTTGATCTATTGAGGCTGTGCTACCTGCCTGATCCTTTTTGACAGCTGGTGTTTTGGGGATGATTGTCTGGCCACGTGTAGACTTGTGCAGTGGTGGAAGAAGGAGAGCCTGCCCCTGGAAAAGAAGGCTATTGCAGGTCAGGGCTCAGAGACATAAGAAGAGGTACGTGGGAAAGCTTGGCTGGTGACTGCCTGTACCATAGCTAGCTTTTTCCAATGCCCTGGGTCCATTTATTTTGTCAGTACTTAAAACCTCTTTGGAATATTTATGATTTTTTATTGGGTGTTTCTAAGAGACACACATAATATAAGTGGTCCAACAGTAAATCTGCTATGATGTGTTTATAAATGCAGGCTTTAGTGTCTCTGGAAAGTTTAGCATTGAACAATGCAAATTTAGTATTGAATGATGCAAGTTTACACAGAGATAGAAACGTGAACCAGAAAAACTAGGTCATTAAGGGAGAGTTTCTGGTTTTAGCTGAAATAGATGAATATTGACTGACATCTGTACAAAAGGATGACACTTTTTTCATTGACTTATGGGCACTCTGGTTTATCTTAGGTTTGAGCTCTGCCCTGGTGAGGCACTGGGAAGTGTTCCTGTTGCAGCAGCAGAGCTATATACAGCTATCTAAATTAATAAGTCCTGTTAATCAACAAGGTGTGTTCACCCAGGCTGAACAGTACATTGGTGGGATTTTTAACTTACCTGTTTAGCTTCCTTGGTACAGTTCTGTGTCATGTAGACATGCTTGGACTGACCTACATGATATACCTGGTAACTGGTACTGGTTTTCCCGAGAGGGATGAATGGCCATCAGCGGTTCCCAGGTGGAACTCATTATCCTGGCCCTGAAGTAGAGCAAGATGTGGAGCAACTCTCTATCAACAACTGCCTCTGGTTAATGCTGGTAGCTTAACAGAGCTTGTCATCACCTACACTCCATGTAGGTGATTCCTACCTCCTTTCTTCTTCAGCACATACAGACTAGTTAATGTTCTGAAAAGAGAATTATTGTGGTGGATAAAGATGATTTAAATGTGAAATCATTGCAACTAGCACAGTATGTAACTGTTAGTATGGAGACTAGCAGTAAGAGTGGTTATGAGTCTTCCCAGAAACACCTTTCATGGTTTTGTTTTTACTGCCTTACAAACTAAAAAAGTTTCAAGTTATTTGGTAAGTAACAGGAAAATGACTCCAATCTTAAATTTTCATGAGCTGGAGAAGACCATTTCTCAGGCAACTCTGATCAGATGGATGTTGTTTTGCCCTTTCCATCACCTCCATCTTTCTATACCTTACTACAGATCCTGGGCAGGACAGGTCTGTAATGGAAGATCCTTCATGGGTAAAGTACTGTTGCTTATGTAACTTGCTTTACTTAGGATTGAGTCTAGGGTCACAAAATAGTTTGCTTTAGTGGTGGACTGTTATGATGCCAACTGTCTAGTATACCTGAAGAACTGCACAGGGAATTTGGAAGGTTGCTGCTTTGCGCCTTTGCTTCCCTGGGAGCTTATTTCCTCCTTGATAACCTTCAGTTACATCCTTCCCATTTCTGAATATTTTGTGCCAAATTTATCCTCTGGTCAAACAAAGCTCAAAAATTCAATTGGGTGGCAAGAGGTTTCATTTATGCTTTTCTTTTCCTTAGTCACTCAGAAGATGCAAATCCTGCAGAAGTGAGGCAGTAACTACTATTTTACATAAAACATATGTGTATATCTGTGCTGATTCATTTAAAATTACTGCTTGATCTCCTGTGCATGTAAGTTTGACACATATGCTCTTTAGAAACCACAATTTGAACACCTGACTTTAAAACTACAGTGAACCAGATTCTGCCTCTGTTATATGGAATGGTCCTTCAGCTTTGACTTTGGACAAGGCACTGCTGAAAGTGCCTTTTAACATAAGCAAAGGTAGCGGGAGTGGTCTACCTTTTCAAATGCATCAGCAAGGCTCAGCTTCTCAAATGTATTTTGGTGCCTAATTGCCACTGATATGGCCTCTGAGGTAGTCATTCTGTCAGTCAATTTGTAGAAATGAGACTTGGCAATTTTTCTAATGCTCTTAAAAATAAAAAGGGTTTGGGAAGGCATTTAGAAGAACAAGTGAGACTGAACTGCATAGAGTCAGTCTCTCCTGTAGAAGGCATAGCATTTGATGCAATTAGAATCGCAGTAGTTTTGCCATTCCTATTTTTAAATCTCTTGAAATACCCTGGAACATAACTGACATTTTAAAAACTCTGTGTATTGTGCATGACATTAGAAAATATAGTCTGCAATTTTAATGGAGGATAATCTGTGCTTAAGATGGAAGCTAAGTATAAACCAAAGAAAACTTCAATAGATTTGTGGTGAGGTCCTACAGAAAGGAGGAAAATGATTTGTGATGTGCATTTCAAGCAGAGCAGATAGAATACGGTAAAGATGGCAGTGGCATGTCTGGGTTGTTGCTAGAGGGAGCAGAATAGCCAAGACAATACAATGTGAGACTAGTGCAACTCTGGGCCTGTCACAGAGAACCAAAGTCCTGCTTTTGAGGAATGAGCAGAAATAAAATCCTGCGAAGCACTATGGCAACCATCACCAGGGATACCATCACAGATCTCAAACATGTTTATCCAGGAGAATTACAAGTCACGGAGTGAGATGATAAACTTGGAAATGGCATTTTAAAAGTAAAAACACTGTTACCTGGTAATTGACTGGTACAGAAATAGCACACTTGAATTTCTTAGTAACACGAGACTGTTCTTAATAGATACTGCAATATGTGTCTCCTAGGAATAGCTACAGAGAGTTGTATTTGAAAAATACCTCTACACAGTAGAACTGGGCAGTATGCAAGAAGGGAAACTAGACCAACAAAGTCACTGCAGTAGAACTACTCAGAGATGGTTAAACAAATGAAATGGTTTTGTTAGTGTGGCGTTTCTTGTAGTTTTTTGTTTGTTTGGTGGATTTTTTTAGAAATTAATAATCACAAAAAATATTATGGTCTTATGCTGGACCAACATATATTGACATCCTCAGTGTGTTTATGAGCGAAGCAAATTTCATCGAGTGTAGTGTGGCCCTAATAGATAGGGTTCCGCTGAGCTATACTCCTATTTGGCAAAGGTAGAAACCCAACTGATTCTTGGCTTTATTTTGTTTTAAAGAGGGAAGTGGGAATTGTCACATCCCGTTACTGGATGCATCACTGACCTAATCGATCATATCTGCCAATTCTTCTACTTTTTTAGAGTTTCTTTCTTCTGAAGGAAGACAAAAGCTTGCTGGAATATTCTGAAAGTGATCTACTTACCATTTATGTGAAGGATTAAGCATGTGAAGGGTCAGTTTACAAAATGCTGGGTGTCATAATTTGTTGGCATTCTCCACATTTGACGTTTTCTATCATGTGTCTTTCACGCTTTTCTCTTCCACCTATACAACCCATGAGTCATTTTGTTTCTCCATGAGTTCTCCAGTTTCATACAGTTCTTGCTGATGGTGTCTGCTCACCTCTTCTGTGGAGGTACAGGAAAACCACTGTTATTCTTTACTCATGCTGAATTCATGAGTGATTGTGTAAGAACAATAGCTAATAGATATAGTTAATGTCTGCATAAGCAAATGTTTCTGAATCTCTTTGCCAGGCCTTGTTCAAATGTGAATTTGAACTGTCTTTGCTGGTAGTTGGATGGTTTCAGTCCCCTGCTCTAACTCTCTGGGTGTATAAACATTCATCAACTTTTGCAAATGCTTCAGCCAAAAATAATCCAGTATCCCACAAGCCCCTCAGTCTCTGCCTGGATCTCCAGCTGGTGCTAATTGACTCCTCAATGAAGGAGGCTGATGCTTGTGTGCAAGACTGGGTCATCCTGACACTGCATCTGCACATCTGCTTGTACCCTGAGCAGCCTGACTGATTAAAATGAGCAAGATTGCAGTCTGTGTCGCCGATGATCAAACAAGTACAAAGCACCCTGAATCAGAAAAATAATTCTAATGTTTGAGATTTCAGAGAAACTAGTAATGTGTTTGTAATGTGTTTGTAGCTGTAACCTAATCCTGATTCTGAATAAGAAAGAGCTGCTTCTGAAACATTAAAGGCAAAAGAAATAGACAAAGAAAAACTATCACAGATGCATTCGTTCCCAGTCTCAAAAATACTGTCATCTCTGTATTTTCTTAAGTGCCTTTTTTGACTCTGGTGTTGTCAGTGCAATGTTTGCCTCCCAGTATGACACCAAACCATTTCTCAATGCTTACATCTTGGTTTAAGACTTGAGAAAGGAGCACTTCATTCTGCTGCTCTCTTCAGTGTTACACTTCACCTTTATTGGCAGAAATACGTTAGTGTCACTAGCGCACTGACACAAATTCAATCATCCTTTCAGTGGATGCTTTACATAGATTAAATTAGCCAATATTCATTGCATAAAAGCATTTCAAGTTAAAATGGTTCAAGTCAGTCAAATAAGTGAGAAGCCAAACGATTCATTACAACTGGTACCTTTGGTTATATTAATACTGCATCCTTATCTTTTTTTGAAGGCAATTAATTTTTTGCAGCCTGTATTTTCTTACTGCTGAACACAGAAGCTTTATTGAATGAATTTGCTTGGAGTAGGGAACTGTATGTTTGGAGCTTTCTTCTCCTCTAACTTTTTGTCCTGGGCATCAAGGGTGGCAGAGCAGTTGCTTGGCCTGATGTCACTGTGTCTGCAGCTGCAGTCACTGGACGAGTGTTGCACAGGTCACAAAAGCTGCAGCTGCTGCGGTCACTCTGTTCAGGTATGTGGGTCCATCTACCACCAGAAAAGGGAAATGGCAAAGGCTGATCTCTTTGCTCACTGCTATGGCTGAGCAAGCATGGGGAGGTGAGTAGTATGTAACTAAGAGACTAGCAGTAAGAGTGGTTATAAGCCTTCCCACAAACACTTTTTCTGGGTTTTTTTAGTGCCTTACAAACTAGAAAAGTTTCAAAAGTTATTTGGTAAGGAACAGGAAAATGTCTCCAATCTTAAACTTTCATAAGCTGGAAAAGGCCATTTCTCAGGCAACTCTGATCAGATGGATGCTGTTGTGCCCTTTTCATCACCTCCATCCTCTTACACCATATTGCAGATCCTGGAGAAGATGGGTGTGTAACAAAGATCCTGAATAGCTAAGTGCTGTTGCTCATGTAACTTGCTTTACTTGGGACTGGATCTAGGGTCACGAAATAGTTGCTTTAGTGGTGGGCTGTTATGATGCCAACTGTCTAGCATACCTGAAGAACTGCACAGGGAATTTTGAAGGCTACTGCCTTGTGCCTATGCTCCTCTGGGAGCTTTTTTCTCCTTGATAACCTTCAATTACATCCTGCGCAAAAGCACCCTTGCATGGCACCCACACTCTGCCTCTGAGAGGGGCACTTGTTGACTTCCCATGTGTGGCAGCATTCTGCCCACACTTTTCAAACTGAGAGATGATGTCTTTATGAGCAGTTTATTCTGAGTGAGGAATGAATTGGGAGTATTTCCTCTATCTCATGGATACCGAAGCCTCTCTTAATGATTCAATGTAATAGTTTAAAAAAGTCAGGGCTTATTTCTAGTTGGATGTGGTCGTAGTTTTACCTTCGTAAGTGTATAAACCAAGAGTATATACCAAGTACAAATCAGCTATGAATCAGAAGTGCCTGTACAGAAAGCCTTGCTGATGTGGGAGTTTCAAGCATGCATTAGCAAAGAAGAGCTGGGCTCTACCGTAAGTGATTTTTGAAAGCCAGACTCATCCTGTATTACAAATAGAAGAAATAACCATCTGAATTAGGTTCACAGCTCACTCTTTGTATCCTCTAATCATGAAGATGAGGCAAGATGGAATCTTATTTCACTTTGTACGAGTTCCTGTGAGAAAACCGCAGAGCTACAGCTTTCTGCTAGGAAATTTAGATACTTGGATCTACCTCTTCTTGGTATTTCTGTCATACATTTTTATAGTAAACTAAATAAGAAGAAGATAGATGAATTTTCCATGACGTTATGTATCACAACACTCCAGGGGTATCTCACGAAAGGTTTCATATAGCAGCTCCCTCATGTCCCCAAGGCTACACATCTGAAATCAGAACCACTTGGTTTAAAAATACCAGCAGCAATTAAGGATGGTGGGTGGTTTCCATGTGGTAAAAGTCAGTAAGTTTCATGGCTCCCAGTAGAGCTACTCAGCCTATTTCAGCAAAGAACTTGGCTTCTTAGGTACCTACATGGCTTTTTGTCAAAGATGACTTTGTTCTTGGAGATGTGCACCAGAGTTAGTAAGCTGATGGGTAGCCCCAGAGTAAAAGAAAATAGGTTAAAAATGTTGAATTCAACACATGATGATGTTGGGGAGATTCTCAGAGTGCCTTTCTAGTGCCTTCATCCTTTCTCTAAGAATGAAATGATGCTGATGAAGCACCTCAGTGGAAACTTTCCACAGCAAATTTCAAACATAAGAAAATTGAAATTTGTGTTCAGTGTCAGAGACTTCTGAATTTTAGAGCTATAATAGAATAGAAGGGGCATAAACTGGCCTACTTTTTAAAATCAGCTTCAGACAGTGCAATCTGCATGCAATCTCTTATCTATCTGATTATTTAGTCTCATTAGCAGATTTCCTTAGGTGACTGATGAATCAGTCAGATAAGACACAATGAGGCTGCAAAAGAACTGTTTCATTTAATGAATTTCATTAGATTATGAAGTTCTCACTTGATTGAATTGGGAATTACGAGCATTTTAACTTGTGAAGGGCAGCAATGATCAGACTGAATTAGAATTTTGGGAGATAGGAGGAGCAAAAAATATGACAATGAACTTTAAACTGCTGTTAAAATCCACATGGGATCTCTGGATAGAAATCTAGAATCTGAACAGTGTGTTTTTTTATTTTTTTTTTTTTTAACTAGAAATGTTTATCAACCAATCATAACGTTCCGACATTTAGATAAAAAGTTATATTAAAATGTAACATTCAAATAAAGCAACTTCCTGCTAGTACCTTAAATTTAGTGCTATTCTCACAGCAATAAACTAGGGTCAGGCAGCAGCCATATTATGCGTCCATTCCATCTCCCCATTTTTGGACCAGGTCCAGACCCACAGCTTTATTAGTACAACTGTAAAGCAAAAGCTATTGAATTCAAAGGAAGGAGTCTGTGCTGATTTCAGAAGGAGCAGAAGCAAGCCATACAAATGGCAATTTTATATCCTTTACCTACTTTGAAGATAAAAAGTAGAACAGAATGTTTAAATACCCCCAAAATAGTTAAATCATGTTGTGCTGATCTAAGTTAATACTAAAATAACCAAAAGCTGGAAGAATTATTATAAGGATATTCTCAGTTTTGTTTGTAAAAGGATATATACTTATCACCCTGACGCTCGTCTTTCCACTGCTGTGCTCCATGAGAGACACTTAGGGCTGTTAGTGATGTCACTTGGTTGAGTCCCAGACCTTCTCAGAAACAGATGACTTGATGCCCTTTATTGTAATAACAGCAGGTCACGTACTAGTGAAACAAGCAGCCTGGATAATTACCTCAGTGGACAACGGTCCAGGCTGGGGATGAGAGAGAGTGGAACCCTCATGAGCCTGGGGAGACATAGGTATTAGGAGCTCTGGGTTTTATTGCCCATGGGTCACTGGGGTCTTGTCTTGCTCCAGTCAAGGGCTTTATCTGGATGAACACTTGCAAAGGGCCTTTGGGTCTTTGCAGAAGAGAGTGCTCACATATGTCCAGAGGAAACCTCAAGGGTCCTGTGGAGAGGGTGGAAGATGTTTCTTCAAAATGCTTTTGAAGGGCACAGGCTCCCTACACTTTACACAGACTTGTCCTCTCTCTTGTTCCAAGGGGCTTAACCAGCCTTTCCCCCACAGAAAAGCTAATTAGGGAAATAATGGTTACATATTATGCCAGAATCTGTGGGTTTATATTTTATGTACGCAACAAAACAAAAACTTTTGCTCCTTTATGTAGAACCAAAGAATCGTAGAACAGTTAGGGTTGGAAAGGACCTTAAGATCATCAAGTTCCAACACCCCTGCAACAGGCAGGAACATCTCCCACTAAACCATGCCACCCAAGGCTACGTCCAACCTGGCCTTGAACACTGCCAGCGATGGAGCATTCACAACTTCCCTGGGCAACCCATTCCAGTGCCTCACCA
>JANRGW010033746.1:55327-78540 GCA_024733675.1 Psilopsiagon aymara
CTTCAGATACTGGAAGGCTGCTATGAGGTCTCCACGCAGCCTTCTCTTCTCCAGGTTGAACAGACCCAACTTTCTCATCCTATCTTCATACGGGAGGTGCTCCACTCCCATGATCATCCTCGTGGCCCTCCTCTGGACTTGTTCCAACTGCTATAGAAATGCATATAGAAGATCTTTGTAGGAGTTATTTTAGGCAGTTTAAATGCATGTAATTTATGGGAAAGGAATCATAAAATAATTAAAGAATAGTCATAATTCTCAGTTTAACTGGCTTTTGTCTGCTCTAGTACTGACGACTGGAAATTTACTACTGAAGAGACAAAATACCTACTGGTGAGAGACACGGGCAGAGCAGGGTGGTTGTTGTGTTAATTCATCTTAAAAGAAAGACAGCATAAGAATAGTTTTGTTTATTTAGCTGAGGGTTTTTTAAGGTTTAGCACATGCTTATTCTAAAATCCCTTTGCTCCCAACACGAAAGAGTGCCCTCTATCAAACAGACTTTTGATCAAACAGCTTGAGAAGCTCCTCATGTATAAGTTGTCCTTGTAAAAGTCCTTAAATTACAGCCAGGTACTAAAAGGGAGGAGAAAGTACTTACTGACCTCCAAAACAGGCGGCTTCATGATGAGCCACACTCCTGGAGCTGATATTTCCTCTAGAAACCTCACTCTTTTTTGCCTTTTCAGACTCTGGTTGACTAGAAATTTCCTGGAAAGTACAGGCAATACTGTCAGAGTGCTTAAACTTCAGGGAGTTCATCACAGATTGCCAAGGTCCAACATCTCTATGCTGTGTCCTCAAGCACGCAGTTATGAGTATTATGTGTAATAGACAACTAGTTACTGACTCTCCAAGCCAGTTTTCTAACACAACAGGACAAAAACTGGTCATGTTGACTTCAGTGAATGCCCCAAAGCGCAGTGAATTGCAGCGTGCAAAAGTCAGGATTTCTTTCACATCTGTTTATGTGTATCAAATATTACATGAATATAGTTGATGATAATTTGTGCCAGTTGGAGGTTATTTGAATGTGGTGGGCTGTTTTAAGCTCCTTTTTCATCAAACCATGTTCATCAGTGCTTGGGTCCATTTCATCTGCTGGCAGTTAGGATGTTTTGAGGTGCAGGGGTTTGCTTTGTTTGGCTTTTCATAAAATTCTTGTTATGGAAGGATGGCAGGTAGGATTTGGGAGGAAGAAAAGCAGTGCTTTTTCGCAAAAGTAGGAAAATACATTTCCAGTGTGAAGAGGATCAGTGACAAAATCCATCTGCTGCCAAGGAAATACGCTGTTAGAGAAATAAGATCACAGTTTTCTCTTACTGCAGCTTCTTCATTTTGGTCAGCATCTGTCTTACAGTGCAGAGGGCACAGCAGCAGGGGAAGCTGCTGTTGCAAACAGTTGGGTGCACATGGTATTGAGAATAATCTTTTTTAAAAAGTAACAGTAGGATGATGCTTGATGCTCAACACTGCAGCAAAAGGAGGCCCATACCCTGAGGTCCGTACCTGAGGCAGTCATCCATTGCTTCTCCCATAGCTTTCTCAAGTAGACCTCAAGCTTGAAAAAACATCATATTCATTGCACCTGAAACCACATATTGACCAAGAAGCAAGTAAAAGTAGATGATGAATTAACTGTTTGAAAAAAAGTCCTTGTCACTTACCAGTTCCTGTGTTATACACTTGTTTAAGTTACCTAATCCACTGCATCACCAATCAGGAGGTTAGCCATGAGTTACCCAGCCTCTGACACTTGTAAATGGATTTAAGCCATATGGCCTGTAAACCCCACAGCAGTCCTAATGTGAGTTTAGTTGAGTTCCATGGACTGCTTCTAAAAACAAGTATTACTAATGTTTCTGTATCAAACTCCTTAAATTTTGAACTGGTTTTAGGTCTGGATCTGATCTTTCCTGAAGTCTAAAAATGTCGAGATTATTATAATAAGATTATGAAGCCAGAGAGTAAAGACATTTGGTAAGCATCCTCAAAGGAAAGTTCAAAGAAGCACAAAACATTTTCATGTCACATAGCTGATATGTCCAAAACCCAAGGGACAGTGACTCTCTAATGTTATGTCCTTGACTCCCTTGCTTTGTGAAGTATCTCTCTGCTAAGCAGAAAAGTCACAGAATCATATGGGCCTCCTTAATTTGTTTAAAGGAGTTGAAAATATAAGGTAGAGTCCCTTCCTTGCTGTGTGTGGAAACAAAAAAAAAGCAAAGTATTCCACATTAGGTGGCCAGCATCATACAATTAACATTCAGCCAAATTAAAATCTTCTTCTATAAAAGCTCTTACCAGCTTTTGGAAGAGACTATCTGGTCAGTAGAAAGAGTCTGATAAGAGTGGGCATTGAATATGAATGGCAGCTCTTTAAACCCTGGTATATCACAGTAACAGTTGAGGCTGGTTCACCTCTGCATATACGTTAGCGTTTGTTCCAGCCACAAAATGTGGGATTTTTTGGAAACTTGATCCTCATGAGCTCCAAGCACCCATGTGGGTGAGGAATTGCCCTTTATAAAAGGAACACAACATTTCTTACTCCCCTTCATGAATATTAACCGTTTCTTTCTCAGAACATTGCAATGACTTAGCTAATTTCTCTGTTTTGCAGATGTGAAAAATAAGGTTAAAATAGAGTACAAAACCCAAGAGGGAAATAATTAAAGGACAGAGTTCTGGAATAAAGTGATGCTGTTTGCCTTTTTAATATTTAGTTTTGTAAAACCACTGAGGGGTTGGTTAGGGTTTTTTTGTATTATTTTATCCTTGTTAAGTCAGTTTTGTCGATGATCTTCTGGTCATCCTAAAATCCTTCCAAGGCCCCAAGATATAATAAGTAGGATTGTAAGTAACATGATAGCATCCTATTATGATAGCATAAACGGAAAACTATTATGGGTGACAAAATGTTTTTTTTTCAGGGAGAATTAAGCTATGCAAATACATATAGAACCAGGCAGTACACAGGGCATAACCCATTAGCATAATTCGTATCTGTACAAAAACCGGCAATTAACTGAGTAAGTTTGGACAGAATGATTCTTTTCCTTGGAAATTTTCCTTTCTTTTCCTTGTAAGAAAATGATCTTCTTTAAAGGGTCATTAATTTCATGACTGCCTGCAATAGGGTTTTCCCCGTTTTCTTTGAAGTCTCTAGATACAGTCATAGTGAGAGACAATGAGCTGAAAGAAACATGCAGCAACTCCCTTGTTCCATCACCAATTACTCACTGTGGACCTGACCTTTGCTCACTGACTTTGATTGGGGTTATGATGGGGTATGTTGCTTGGAAATAAAATCCAGTAATTCTGACCTTTCAGGATGAACTTGGAGTATATTTGTATCACTGATTTAATTCCTCCACTTCTGGACAATTGTTTGATCTTTCTGTAAAGAACTTTCCCTGTCAAATAACAGTCTACTAGTCTTACTGTCTGCAAATCTTCCCCTTGAAGAGAGGACTGCCTTTATTAAAAGAAGACTGCCTGAAAAGAAAAACCCATACTGCTGTAGCCCAGTTAGTGTGCATGTGAAAGTAATTGAGGTTGCAACTTCTAATCCCATGACCTAAGCTCCATAGTTCTCTGCGAAGATAGGTAAATATTGGCATACCCATTTTCTAGGTGGGAAAGAGAGGGAGGGAGAGGTTGTATTATTTGACCCATGTAATACAATGGGTTCTTGATAGGAATGAGATTGGAAATAACAGTTTGCAGGCCTTGCTGCCTTCCTCAAGGATGAGTCCTATGAATGTGCCCTATAATACTGGGTATTAAATGGTTGCAAACTTCAGCTGGATCTGGACTGGTCTTGCCATCCCCCAGAGAGAGAGAAGCTAAGTACTTTTCAACTCAGTGAGAGGTGCAGTGGTAGAAGATGGTTTCCAAAGTGGTAGAAGTGGTTTCCGAAACTGTAGGAGTAATAGGAAAAATAAAGAAGTCCATACATCATGGCTTATGGGAGAAAACAAAACAAAACACAAACCAACCAGTAAAAAAGGGGCAGGAAATGGTTGCACAAATTCAGGTGTAACAGAATTTCAAGATAAGAAGTGTTTTGCCTGGGGGATGCAGTCATTTTCATATTACAGGGATTTTGAGTAAAATACCTTTGGATAAATACAGCTCAGTAGTATATAGAGCATGGTGAATGGCGTGGTTTGTTTTCCGCTCAGTATCTGGAGGTGGGGATTGACCGCATGAGAGTGAGAGCAACAGATTCAGTATGTTAAGCAAACACATTCTCTAGTTATGTTTCTCCTGCAAGTGTCATGACAACTAAGCAGAACAACTAAACAGAGAGTTTATTCACTGCTGTTGTCACTCCAAACACTGGCTGTGCATGACCTGTATTCTGCAGTAATGCTTGCCTTATGGTAAACCAATGCCTTCCCTCATCTTCTGTAACTGCATTTGGGAATGCAAATGAGTATGAATATGTAAAGTTGCCAGAACGTAGAGCTTTTAGATTTTATATACTTCTTTCTCTAAGCCATTGTAAGAGTACAGTTTAATAAAATCTTGCACACTACTCTGAAGCAAGTTATTGCAAAAGTGTGTTTAATTCAATGTTGGTTGAAACCCTGTCACTGCATACTAATGCAGTATGCCCAGAAAGACCCTATTAATGTTAACAATAGAATTGACAAGCTGTGTTAGAGTATTGAATAATATCATAATTGTAAAGGCTAGCGGGGGTAGGATTCCACTTACCCTTGGGGTTCTTTTGTTCTCAAGACCAGCTTCTGAGAGGCAGCTGAGTGCTATTCTGATGTCTTAGCCATCACTGGTCTCTGCCTGAGCTACTCATCTTGCAGAACTAAACCAGCCAAAACTTCAAAGACCTTACCTCAGAATACTTTTTTCATTTGAAAATGTAACTAGAAATATCCAGAAGGAAGAAAGAGAAATAAACCAAATGACAACATCCTTGCTTTACCTAGTATTTCCTGCTAGTATATCATAATTAACAATTATTAGGAGGCAAAAGAAAGATAATCTATTGATTGGAAGCACAGTTATGACAAACTTTGAGTAACCTCAGCTGTCCCTGCGCATTCCAGGCAAGACAAGCTGTTTCAGAGATAGCAAGAGGTCAGGTTATGTTAGAGTGATGCGCTACAAGAGCTGCACTTTGAACTGCATTCAGAGGTGAATAGGTCATCAGGGCTGCTGCTCAGCAGCCAGTGAAAGTGTTCCTACTAGTTAAACTGGTCTAGTTGAGGGGTGGCCAGATTCAGCTCAAGTTGCATGTATCTAAAATACATAGGGATTTTGGCACTCATAGCCAAGTTTCTACAATTTTCACCAAATGAAGAGTTGGAAAGATAAGTTATTGGTTGAACCATCTTGAAGATGAAAAATGCTTCATAAATTATAGTGAGAAATATAAGATTAGTGACTAAATTAAGTGTAAGATTTTGTTTGAGCTCTTGAACCACGTTTTCAGAGAGCACAGATAATCCCACTTGTAGTTCTCCAGTTCTTATGGTGTTCCACATATAACCTCATCTCACAGCTATACAGAAAACAGCTCAGCACATCAAAATTTTTATGAGGATACTGCAATAATAGGATAAGTAAGGATACTTCATGCCAATTTCTGTTATTACTAATCCCACTGTGAAACTGCAAACTTGTTGAGCTTCTTTTCAGCTAAACCCAAGTAGCTGACAGTAGAATTTGATCTCTATCACGTAGTCCCTTGATTGATGCCCAAGCACTTGTGATGTCTAGTCTGCAATGCCAGGTGAAACCTGAGTTTTCTGTTTCAACATCTTTGCTGTTCTAGAATATGGCTTGAACATTTCTCCTTATATGTGTGTGAAATGAAATCCAAAGGACAATTTTTTACTCTGTTTTATTCTAAATTTCATTCCTGTATTGACCTCTTTATTTTACTCTTGCAGTGATTTGGCAAAATGTATCTGTCAGTCTCCACCTCTTGAATTCTATTTGATCCTGGTAGGTCTCCCCGTGCATCCAGGGGCAACATGCAAACTCCAGCCTGTTGCCTTCTCAGCTATTTCTGCATTCATGGAAATGAAATGCACTGTTAGTATCAGGAGCAGTGTTGTGTCTGGTTAAACTGGTAAAGGCAAAAAATATGTTCACTTTGATAGTGACCGCTCTTTACAGAGGTGAATGCCACCAATGGCTTCCTTTGCAGCAAGCCCATCCTTCACATCTGAACCTTAGCATTGTTCTCAGAGTGGTAGGCACCTGTGGTATCTGTTGCGACAAAGACTGAGTCAGTCTACAACAAAGGAGACTGAGCTTCACCCGTATAAGAACAGGGAGCTATAGGAGGAAAGAAAGGAAGGGGTGGGGGGCAAGTTGTTGTGGTTCAGAAAGGTCTTGGATTGATTGTTTAAATGACTTTTCTTTGGTTTAGACCACAGGAGCACACTGAAGCATGAGAGTACACATGGTTGTTGTCACTTTGGTTTATGTAGGAAAATACATTAGCAGATCTAGCAAAGTGATTCTGTATTGGAAATAATACTATACTCATCCAGCATGTGTTCCTGGAATGCTGAGCTTGGGGAAAATGTGTGTTGAAGCTGCTTAGGTGTGGAGTTGAAATTGACGGTGGTCTGGTCTGATGTGCCCTGGGAGAAAGGATCTGGGAAAATCCAGGTCTTTTGAGGTTTGCTGGTACCACAGCCTGTGCCACAGAATCTTCCCAGAGACAGCAAGGGCACATAGCTGTAATCTTTTTAGACTGAGGAAAGCTTGAAGCTCTTGGGTCACAGTAAAGCAGCCAAATAAGTAATACAGTGAGGGTGAGTGAAGTCTAAGGAAATAAACATCTCCAGAAACACGGTGTTTCATGGCATACGTTTAGTCATGTCTACTAAATATGGTTTCAAGGCTGGTGAGTGCATTTAGATGAGGAATCTTTTCATTTTCTCCTGCCATACCTGAATTTCTATTCATGGTGAAATTATGTGGTACACAGAAAACAGCCCAATCTATGTAAAATGGTTAACTCATGCCAAAAAATAAGGAACAGAGACAATGGCAAACATCACACAGCTCCTGGGAAAATGCATTTCTGAAGTGGAGCCCTCATGCAGTGATTGTGAACCTGCCTCTCAGAAAAGTTTTCTTGGTTTCTTTATATGTACTCTATAAATCTTATTTATTTAAAATGTTTTGAAAGTGTGGATTTGCCATTTTATTTTATTTCAGTCATCTCCTTTGTTTTAAATCTGTCTTCATCCTGCATTTAAAAGCTTATGTTCTAATAACATAGAAATGAATTTGAGGGTACTTCAAGGTTTTGAATTTGAGAGGAAATCTGTACAGTGAGATGTGGTTTTCAGTCTAGCCCTTTGATAGTCTGATGTACCGTAAATCTTACAGCACCTTAGCTATAAATTTAACATGCAGTTCGACAGCTATGTTCGATTTTGGTTCTCTAAATGATTCTGAAAGAATAGTAAGAGTCCATCTATACAGGAGCAAGAGACGTCAGTCTTTTATTTACCTCACTTTTGGCAAAGTAAATTGTGTTTGTTAATGAATGACTTCACGAAAATGAGCAGAACACAGGAACCTTTTAATTCTCTGACAGAATTTTAGATGTCGTTAGCAAAACCCTTTCCCGCTCTTATAGTCACAGACAAATCCCAGGCTAAAGGGCTTGGGGTTCTCTTTGTTCCCTGGTGCAAAAGGTAGCTCCTCTCTGGCTGCTTTACATTCTGCTCAATTTTAGCTTTTCTCAGTGACACTGGCAAGGTCAGTGATGTGCATTAATTAGGTACAGCTCAGTCATGCCATTGTGTGTATATTCCACCGGGACAGCTCCTGAACTGCAGGCAAAACTTGTTCCCCTGAAACACTTCAGAGTCAGTTGGCGCAGGTGGTGGAACAATCTCTGAAGTCATTTGAAATACAATGACTCCATTACAGGAAATAAAATGCAAGCATCAGCAGTCTTGCCATCTGTGAGAATAGATACCTGACATTCAGAAGCATGTTGTGTAACAGCCAACATCAATGTCAGCCTTAGTCTGGCTCCAGCTGAATTAAAAGCAAATTGAATGGAAGCAAGATCAGCTAGGGAGTTTATTTTATGTAAAATATAAACATGTTAACAGGAGAAAATACTGTTTTCTTATGTTACAACCTTAATAACCAACATGAGATTTATCTTACAGTTCTGCAGGTAGTGCAGGGTTTAATTACATGTACATGAGTAAAAAGAGCAAATACTCAGTTGTACACATACACCATGTATTGTACTCTTTACTAGAAATTCAGTACTTTAATGCATCCCCAATTGAGTCACTAATAATTTTACTACTTCTTACTCCATTTAAAAAACTAGCACAAAATATTTAAGTAGTTTTATTATGACTGCATCATTTTGACAAGGTAGAGAGGGACTCCGTATTTACAAACAGATACACATATTCAGAGCCTCCAAAATACCAGCCCTTTCCATATTTCTGCTGCTTCTCTTTTCTCTCCTCCCTACCCTACACTTATATTCATACAGCATATGGTGACTTTATTCCTAAAGAGTCATGGATAAATTATTGAACTTGTATTAGGTCTTCTTTAACAAAAGCCACTGAAGCTTGAAAGTTGTTTCCAGGAAAAGCACTCAAACCTGTGACATGGCTGCCCCGATGTTGCTCTTGATGTAGCATGACAGCTGAGAGAGGACTAAGAAAAAATTTGGTATGTGAACATAGTCCAGCATGGGACATTTGCAAACATGAGCACGTTGCAAATACAAAGGTGATGTTTAACCTCAGCGCCTTTAAGGAACGTGTATCTATTAATGAGGTTTTCAGGAGCAGGGAGAGACAGGTTGCAAGTATTCATTATCTACTGTGGCAAGTAAGATGTTCTGGTGAATCACAAGGTGCCTTCACAAAGGGCTTGCTTCTGCCACTTTGGAACCCCTAACTGAAGGATTAGGATTATCTAGAGGACAGAGCACCAACTTCAGATGGGTGCAAGTTGAGTGTTAGGAAGCTACATGCCAGTCCCGCTCCTCCTACAGATGTACTGTGCTATCACAGAAAAGCCACTTAATCTTTAATATTCTTGCATACACCTGCAACAGCCTTCACCAGAAGCATTAGGCTGTTAAATTGACCACTGTAAATGGCACACAAAAGTTAATTATTTTAAATTGTGCAATAGTCCCAGTTGTGATAACCAAATGAAGAAGAATTATTAAAGAATTATAGCAACTGTGAAACTACAAATAAAGGGAGTTATGTGTGATTTCATATGGAAATGAATCCATATGAATGGCAAAGCCAGCAAGCAAACCTTCTAGGGGGTAAAGAATTATTAGTGTGTATAAAGGTGTGGGCTTAGCCCATATGGCCCCATCAGGTGGCCACATACCTCCTGATAGGTGTTATTTGACCTTGTGTGCAAAAAGACTGTGTTAATCTGAGTAAGTCTTGTGGACAAGTTCAAGCAATCTCTTTGAAATAATGCATGTTAACTGGAAATAAAATAAAAGCGTCTATCGAGGCTTCCCAAGAGCAATTTAAATATGAAGTGCAGTGCCACTTTAAATTGTGAAGTAATACCTCAGCAACAGAACTGATGCAACAAGAAAAAGACTTGAACTTTTAATTGAGCAAAATTGATCACTTTAATTGATCACTGTACTCTCGTACAGTGTCTAAACAACTAAGAATAACCCTTCCATTAACAACAAAGAAAATCAGTGGCTTTCTGATGTGGATACCAGAGATGATGGCCTCTAAAAAACATACAATGTCTTTGCTAGATGTTGTGGCTTTTTTTAGACGAGCACTTTTCCTGCTTCATTTTGTCTCATATGAGCCCAAGTGGATAGAAGGAAGATGCAAAGAGATTGCTCTCCTTGCTAGGACTTACACAAGAATGAATGCAGTAGTTAAGATTATTCACACTTGAGACTGTACAGAACATAGCTAAAATGGCAAAGAGAGCCATACTTGCATGATCAGCTGACTGACAGCTAACTCTGTTTGGTAAAAGGTATCCTTGTGTGAGAAGTGGAGCTCTTCTAAATTACAGTCATTGATAACTGTGCCATAGATTAAAGTATTAAAGTAATTCTCAGGTTAGCACTTAGACTGCAGAAAAGGCTATGAAATGTGCACTGAGTGCATCTAATAAGGTACATACTGCTATGTGTAGCAGACACATAGTAAATGCTGCATCCTTGTTATGTATGAACAAATTTGGGTTTCCCAAGTTTACAACCCAATTAGGACCACAAGCCTGAAAATGGAAATCGGGTTGTAACTAGAGACCTTAGATTGTAAGCAAACAGCTACAAAAGCAAAAAGACAAAGGCAAAATGTTAAGCTGATTGGAATTTCACAAAATTGAAATTGTTTCTAAAGTGCTAAGGTTGATTACACTGTAAAAAATCAAAGTACATAAAAATTAGAACAGAAAACGAATAATATTAACTACAGAAGTTATCATAAGAATACAATAACAGAACAATGGAAAAGAAATAAATTAAAACAAACACTAGCAAAGAACAGATACACAGCCAAAACTTCTTTGAATTTCCAGTCCACATTCAGCTGTTTGACAGCGCTAACTCTTCTCAGCCACCAATAGCAAAAGAGAGTCGAAACAAGAAGGATCTGCTGCTGAGAGGCATCAAAGCACTGGCAGCTGCAAGCTGTCAGCTCAGGTCCCAAGTATATGAATCTGTAACAGACGGGTAAATGAAATGCAATGTCTGAAAGTAAAAGGCAGGTTGTGGTGCAATTTTGGGACCCCACAAGTAACATGAATTTCAGTTTCAGCTTAGTTAGGTCTTTAATATCTTTGTTAAAACTAATAGAAAGGAAACACCTACAGCTTTATTTTCTTTACTCCAGCTGCTAAAGGAACAATACTTTTAAGTCATAGTCTACTTCTCTGAGGTAACTGTAAATTATTAAAATAAAATTGACAGGAATAATTTTGGGACTTCATTTCTCACCAAGGTGTTCTGCTTCACTGGTATGGTTTTCCCATTACCCCCCTCTTCTGCCTCCCTCTGCTATGTCCCAGAAATAGAAATTACACAAAATTCTGACAGCCTGTTCTTTGAAACATGAAAGCTGAGGTCTGAGCTCATCCTCTAAGATAACTGATTCATCTGCACTGCAGTACTTCAATTGGGTTTGGTGGGAAAACAGCGCAGGATAAAAATGTTCTCTTTTCTAAGTAAGAACATAGCAATAAGATTTATAAATGAGCAACGCATCCCAGCAACAGCACGTGAAACAAGCAGAAAACTTCAGATGTCATTAGACCTAATGTGCTTGGAACCTGACACCATAAAAAAGAAATTTTAGGGAAGCACAGAACACTGTTGGACACATCTGTGCTACTGGTTTGTTTTCTAGCTGCTGACTGAAAAGCTTTTATTGTCCTAGATATTTTTCCATTTTTTCATAAGAGACTGGAAATCTACAAGGAAGATTAACAGAAAAAGGATTTTTATTTAATCAACTATAACACTTTATATCATATGATTTTTCCTGTGAGGATCCTGCAAAACCAATGCGGATGTTCTTAATTTGACACAGGAGAGAAGTTCTGTTACCCCATCTGGCACTATTCCTGTATCTGTGATGGACACCTTTTGCTGCACTGAAGTTAAGACATTTTGCACACTGTAAACTGGATATAATTCAAAGAACTGTGACTGCATTTTTCATTTCTAATCAAAATAAAATGCTCCTTAGTTTAGCTGGTGTTGGCATGAGGTGAGTATTTCGCAACATTTACTATCAGACCACTGATGATGGACTGGCACGACACAAGTGCTATGATCTTTCCAGGGGCTAGCATGAATTTAGAGTGTACTCTGTGAAAAGGCTTATTCTAGCAATTTTGCTCACAACATCATACTGCAATTACCTGCATATTTTGCAACCTAGAGCTGTCTTGGAGGTGGAGGAAACCAAAAATTTTTATCCTGTACTTTAGCATTTAAATATTAATTCATATAATTAAGAGTAAAAAAAAAAAAAATCAATTTTCCAGTAAGTCAACTGAAATATGGAAAATGTTTCCTAAAAATTTAACTGATTTAAAAACTATTTTTATGAAAAATTACTTTTCATATAAATGTGAGCCCTAAACATGCAAATAATGCCTCAAGAATATCTGTTTTGTTACTTGTTTGATAATTGAAGAATGCTCTAAGAATGTTCAGGAGCAAGCCTTGAAGTATAGACCCTAGAACCAGCACCAGCTAAGGCTGATCAAGAAAGTACCTTCATTCACAACAAGGAAACCTTACCCCTTTTAAAAAGGCAAGTGATTATTATATTTTTATATGGAATTTCTGAATGCTAATAAATAAATACATTAAAGAGGGATTTGCAGGTTTATCTCTTCAGTGGAAAACCTCCTGGGCCTCAATGAGAATTGAAGTTTGTAAAATGTCTGTCTCCTGTGTTAGAGACAGAACATTTCATTCTAACATCAATAATAGAACTAGAGCTGCATCCTGATTATGTTTGTCTTGAGCGTACATATGAGCCTTCATTCATTTGAGTGATCTTTGTAGACCACTGTTATTACTCGCTTAAGTAAGGACTCTAAGGTTACATTCTAAGTCTGTTTTCTTATACTGGCATAACAACGTGATAAGTCATAAGTGATGTTAGATGAAAAGTCCACTTAACGTTTCTCATACAGTATAAAGTGCGACATTTCTTCAGTTTACAAAATGGCCATTGATAAATCCAACTGAACTTCAATTGATGTTACAGTAGAAGTTAGTACTTCATTTTCATCATTATTTAGCAAACAATATTTCACATTCACAGTAGATTACAATGAAAAAAAAAAGTTATTCTTTTTCTTATAGAAGAATAAATTAGATTCAACTGCACTTCAAAAGCCTTTTCTTGAAATGAAGTGTTGGCCATAAAGCGGCAGTCAGGCTTCCTAAAGAAGGACCAAAAGCAGCATTGTCTAATAAATACTTAATGAGAGTGAAATAAATATAACAGGTAGAAATACATCTTGTGAGGTGAGACTATTTCCTTTCAAATACTAGCATCAACTATCAGTGCCCCTGAAGACATGAAGAGTGTTTTTGCTATTGACTTCACTGCAACAGGAATATGGCTGCTGAAGTTCAAGAATTGTGTAATGGAGTGAAACTGTCCAACTAAGCTAAGTGCTTACGCAGCGTTACCACTGCATTAACCTTCTATCAATCTCTTCTCATGCCCTGTTGATACTTTCTTCTACATTCATTCTTTCCCAAATTCCAGTGAGTTCAGCAATTTTATTAGCCAGTATTTGGCTAGTGCCAGCCAGATTCACCAAGTAAAGTCACAACTAAGCCTTTTGAAGTTTTTAAAGTCAGACACTCCAGAAGCCTACCTGTTTTTGTGGTGACTCTAATGCTGTCATACATGGCCAAACGGTTAGAGGTGGTGTATACATGACAGTGAGTGTAAACTAATGGTTGTTATGCAATATGTTATGCTGCTAAGAAATGGACTCTGTCTTGAGAAATGAAAATGGAACCTACAGAAAATTTCAGGATCAATAAATGTCATATGTATTGTGTGAACAATACAGTTAAATGCACTGTCGTTTCAGTCCTGAAGGATGCTATATGTGAGTAGTGTTGCAATCTCTGCAAACTTAAATAAACAAGCCATGACATTTTCATGGAAAGATAAGTTCAATCTCCATGCATGTAATTTATTTGTATCATATGTGTCATCTCACTCCCTTTATTCCTGTGCTCTGTAAGTTCCAAAATCTCACCTCACCTGTACTTTCTCATGATAAACAAAGCGACTGGACATACAGAATTACTTGGTTCCACTGTAATTTAAATCCCTCTGTGAATTTTAGGCTGGAGGTTATGCACTGAAACATTTTGGTAACCCAAAGCTTAAAAGATTTTGGAACAATATCAGAGAGTAACATGTTAAAAAAATCCCCTATACAATCACAGTTCCAATCATCATGAACAGATGTTTTTTCTTTACAATTAAAATGGGTAAATATATGTCAGGATATATTTAAACGAATGCTTTGTAAATCAACACACCCCAAAGCCATTTAGAAAGTTTTAAACAATTTTTTGTCTAAATGCAATGGACCATATAAAATACTACTCTAGCTGGATTGGGTTTTACAGTTGACATCCAAATCTTATTATCTGTAAATGTTAGTCCATATAAATTCCACTAAAATCTGACTGCAATTAATTCTTAAATCACACTTAAAAACTACGAACAACCTCCCCTCTCCAAAACAAAGTTTTACATGTCCAAAATGGATGATTATAGTCAATATCACATAGACCATTTAAAAGGAGACAGAGTGTAACCGCACAAGATGTGGTCTTTGTAAAAGACAGTTAAGGGGGGTCGTCACAGTCTCTCACGTGCAGCATCTTTGTGTGCAATTGTCACAGCTTGCCAAGTTACTCTCTTGACTGATAGAATAAAATATAGCCAGACTCTGAATTTTTTGATATATCAGAGGTCAGACCATAGAATTCTTCAATAGCTTGAGCATCTATTTTCTGCAAAATAAATAAAAAAATGTAATGTGCTGTTAGGTAAAAGAAATACCAAACCTGGATCAAATGACTGTGTAAACATGAAAGACAAATTCAGTTACTTATTTCAGGGCAGCAAATAAATTCTGTTTGCAATTTAAGCAGTGAAAAACTAATATTCAGGGGCTAAGCCTTGCTGGTCTCAGTCACGGAAATCAATAGGAATGTTGGTCTTAGTGAACCTAACTGAATTAGGCTTTTTCCAATAACAGTGAGACTCTTTGGAATGCAGTAGTGAACACTGTTAAAGCACATAAATGTGACCATGTGATCCCTTCCTTCTGAAATTTCCAGAAACACTCTTCAAGACATGGCCCATCCACTGTCCCAGTGCTTACTTTCTTCCATTGGATTTACTCCAGGGAAATAAGAGCTCAGTTTTGCTAATGTGTGGCAATGACATAAGGGGGCTGCTTACAAATGAATTGCAGAATGCTCAGACAGAATCTGTAATAGCTGCAGGTCAGATCCTGCTCTAATTTACATTCAGACAGTCCCAGATTGATTGTAGAATGCGGACTTTCTTCTTACTTCCCCAAAAGTAATTTTTTTTGTTCAAAAATTAAAATTCTAGAGCAATGCTAGCTTTACCCAATCTAGTTTTTCCAAGTGTGGTTGCCAGGGATTGCAACGTAGTTCATGGATATTTTAAGTCTTAATGAATTAAATTGATTATATTAGATATAGAAATAATTCCAAATGAAACTCTTGAAGTCTGGTATTAAAAACTGATGTTGCTCTGAAATAAAACAACCCCCTCCGATACTGACGGAATAAGAACTACAGGGTGAATAAGCCTGTTTGCAATCTTACTTCTTAACAGAGTAATGCTAAATGTCACATTACAATCAAACTGTGGCTTTGCAAACCAGCAATCTGTACACAGGTCTGGTTCAGAATTTTAAGCCCAGATAGAAAACAGAACATAAACAGGAAAGTTGTGCTCATGACCTTCAGCATACTGACCTCTACAATGTCATCATCAAACAAGAGCCAAAATCCATGACTTTTCACAATAGTAATATAGTGCCCCCGATTTGGCCCGCTAGAAAGCAAAACACACAAACCCCGAAATATTAGAAAGATACTATTGAGTCCATTTTTGATAAGTCACTTTTCTATATGCAAGCAGACTGAATTACAACTAAATATTATGAAGAACATAATAAACCCACCCCTGGTAGTTCAGTAGACATTTACTCCTTTCACCTTTTTACTGAACTTTTGCAAAGGCCTCATCAACAGAAAGCTAAATGTATTTTCGTCTGTGCCAAGCTCATTTAACCTATAGAATAATAAACAATTTGCTTGGCAGGCATCAACTACTGCAAATATTTTTAAGATGCAACGAACTAAATTTATGGGGAAAAATTGCTTGTTATCAACTGTGAATAGTTACGTACAGTCTTAGAGAAGAGGGACAAGTCATATTCTTAAAGCCCCAAGGAGTTTTGTTTGTTTCATATTTGACAATACCCCATATGTGAAAAGCCCCAATTAAAGCTATCATTTTCTTTGCCTTGACAGGAGAACAAGATAATTTGTTGCAGGACATACATGCGTCTGGCTTTCACAGAGTCCTGGCTCCCAAGCTCTGTAAGTAGGCTGTTGAGGAAGGAGACAGCTCTGTTGATTCAAACCAGTTTTGTGACTTCTGGAGGCCTGAGACATTGTTTTTAGAATGAGTAGAGATTTACTATGAGGGAGGGTGGCTAAGAGGTTCAGGCCACGATAGAGGCAAATTGGGGTAGCGGCACAGTTGATGACCTCGCTCCCATTCTCCCTGCATCTTGTTAGGCATGCCTCTGCCCTTGGCAAATGTCTGGCAATAGCTTGAGATATCCATGAAAGTATCTTACCTTCCACAGTGAACAACAACAGCTACCAAGTCATACATGCGATCTAAGTTGACAGCATCGCCAGATGTGTTGAAGAGACGTAACTCCAGAGGAAATACTACACGATAAGACAGCTTAGTATATCTGTGCAATTGCTCCATATATTTGAATCTCTTGAGGTGTAAGGCAAGAATCATTGGCAGTTTTTTTACTCTCATCCTGTGAAACCATTAGAGTGCATGTGATACAGACCTGACAAGTTCAAAGCCATTTTGTCTTTCCTTAATGAGTAAAAGTTTGCATCATAAAAGCACTTTGTGATCAACGGTAGTCAACTAGCAGTAGCTTCTAGACTAAGACACATGTAATAGCTTCGAATTTGTCTGTTAGTTCTTTGGCCCACACAGAGAATGATGCTGGGGTGTAAAGCTTCTAGGTATCTAAACACAACAAATATCAAGGAGGAGGTTTGTCAAAACCCAGGAGGGACATGGTGAAATAGCCTGCTCTTTGCTTACCTTTTCTGGGCCTCTTGTTTACTGCAGCAAGTTTCACAGTAGTATTTCTGTTCACTACATAATGTCTCTGTGTTACTGAAGTCTCTGTAAACAGACAGAGTTATCAGTTTTTAAAGGAACTTCACACTTTTGCCCCACTTGGGCTGATGAACTGAAACCCTAAAAAGATACACAGGATCAAATCCTCTCTCCACTGAGCCCAGTTTTCTACATCTGAAGCAGATGTACTGGGGTTTGCATTGGCACTTTAGGCGTCTGGCGGCTACAACAGCCCTGTATTAGAAACTGGGGCCCTCCGTACTATCTCAAATTATCTCAAAGTGGGAATTATACCCTAGCCTATTACATGTCAAGACTTGAGTGTAGTCACTCAATTCATCCAGTCCCTTTTTAAATTATTCGCAGAATGGAACAGCTTCAAGTGCACTTCTACCATCCCCAAATAGCTCACATTTTATGACATTCTTCTGTAAGATAGGTTTGAACCCTCTCACACGGAAGAAATACTGAACTCATTTTTCTGCATCCTCTAAGTTCTTGAAATGTCTTCCAGAAGTTATTTAAATATACCTTCTTCATGTCTAAAAAAGAAAGTCTCAGCTAGTATAGAAGGCTTTTTAAACCCTGAGCAAGTAAATATGCTTCGAATTTTTTCTGAATTGAGCTTTTGAAGTGATAGATGCAGAGGAAGGCTGGTTTGATAGTGTCTCATAGTTCACAGAAAAGATTTGTCAAAAGTCACTGTGCAAATATGCTTTGGAGCAGAGTTGTAGCTACCTTAAACCTAAAAAACCCTGATCGATAGTAATTTTTTGTCACCTCTAATGTTACATTGCAGCTGAGCAAGTGCTTTGGGAACTGTAATGCAAACATAAGCACCTATCTTCCACTTTAAGCACACAGGTTTTCTTGTGACTTTGGGCCTTAAATAGATACATTTCAAGTACAAAACTGTCCTGTTTATTGCACCTACATTGTATCTAATCATCTTCTGAAATCCAGGCAAATTCATACCCATTCAGACCCATAAATAATGAACTCCATTCTGCCATTGCAGTTTGCATATATGGAGGCTGAAGCTGTCTGCAAGTGCAGCCTGCTCTTGCAGTAGGCAGCACCGGAATTATCTTGCAAAGGCAAAGGGAAGATTCTAGATCATTATTTCTTCCTGGCACCATCACCACAGGGGTTGATGGGAAAGCTGAAGGCTATATGGATTGCCATGGCATAGGTAGTAGAATTTATTTGCATATGTTCCTAAAATTTCTTCTTATGCTGTATGTTTATATAAAAGGAGGCATTTCATATGGATGAATATTGTACTGAGAATGCTCTTATTAGTTGAGGATTTTTTCTTTATATGGACAAAATACATCTCCTGAAAGATAAGTTGCAGCAAAACTTTGATAATAAGGATGATTTCCTATCTTAAAAAAAAAATAAAGCATGATTGTTGGAATGAATTTCTTCGATGGTATGTATTGATCTCAAATATGTGATTTCACATTTGAATTCAAAGACAAAATTAATTGAATTCAGCCAGTTCCTCTGAAAAAAAAATGTTAACCTTTCAGGGGATCATGAATGAAAAGGTGAAACTTCAAAAAAGTATTAGAGACAGGTTATATGAGTGGGGAACGCTATACTGCAAGATCCGTTAGAATGTGTTCATGTTAAGGGGAGAGTCTGATGTTTATTTTCAAAGCCTATAGTGTCAATTTAAAAACACCCCAGACAAACAACAACAACAAAAAATCCCCCAACAAACTTGTAAAATAATTTGTTTGTTTCCTTCCTCCCTCAAAGCGAAGCAACAGAAATACATATATTTTTTTTCCTAACATAAAGAAACATGTACAGATGTTAGGAATTTGATAGGTAGGACATTGTTCTGTGCCAAGCCTCCCATGAAAATTAATTAAACTCAAAGTCTTGCTGAATTCTTTTTAAAATGTATTAATTATTCTGAAACCGATAATATCTAACATTTTATATGATTAGTTGACTGCTGTGGAAATTGCGTCTGTGAAAGCCTGAGAAGTATGCAGATACTTGATAAGCTGAGGGACATTCCCTTACATGTCCCTTAGCGTTTCTTCTTCTGTTCCTTTGTCTTCTGCTTCCACCTGACAGACTGTTGCCTATTCTACCATAGCAGGTGAAGCACAGTCATGGAACTTAAGGGCACTACTAATTCCCTTATTCAGCACATATTAATTCCTTTTCTTGTACCAGGAACAAAACTGGTGGTATATTTATAAGCATTAAGTCTTTCCTTGTGGGAAGGGAGGTATGCAGGTGAGGCTTTTGCTGCCCTTTACAACTGCAACTTCAGGAGCTGTTTCAGCAATAGAGAATTTTCAGCATGGCACTTCTAATAGATGCTGAATAGGTGAAAACATGAGGTTGTTGACTGGAGTTCGCGCAAAGTCTGCATGTGCAAGAATTATAAGCTTACGGAACTTTATACCTGCAGAACTAGTTCAAAGACATTTCTAACTTTCCTATTCCATTAGCAGGCCAATCTGCATTTTGCTTATATGGTATCTTACAGGAATTTTTAAATACACCTGCTCAAGCTGTACTTATTTATAATTAATCTCATGTGCTTTCACAGCCCATCTCTCTGCAGTCTCTATACTACAGTGTGAAACGTGATTTCTGCTGTTTATATGCATAAATAATAAAAAAAAAATTGGTTTAAGAGATGAGAGAATTCTTAGTGCAATAAAAAAGCACAGGTGGACAGTTAAAGGTCAGGATCAAATGGCCTGGGAAACTTTGCAAGTCCTAGTGGAAACACAAATCACAGATATGTACTATATTTGTTGTTAGACTTCCATTGCTTCAGGCTCAATTTCGCACCCTGTAGAGTCAGACTATGCCAGAGGCTTATATTCATTGGACCTTTTGTGTACACAAGGATCTTATCAATCTGAAGAGCTACAAGAATTACTAAAATGAATATTCATCTGTAGTGGCAAAGATATTCTTTCTACTTAAATGTAACCTTCTACTGTTTCTCTTTAAGAAAGTTACTTTTTCAGTGCAGTAGCACTTAAAGCTGTAAAGACACAGTTTTTACAAAAAAAAAGAAACAGCAAAGTTCCCCCAAAGATTAATAACTTGGCTGTCCCTATTAACAGAAACCACAGGAGCACTTATACTTCATTTAATAATGGATAATATCATAGGCAATGAGAGGAAATCCATATTCTAACTGAATATTTGTTTTCTAAACAGAAGCAGACATGCTGCTAGTGTAAAAACCAAACAGAATAGATGGTGATGGTTCTCTTTCTGTTTAATCTGTAAATAGCAACCTGCACTTCCCACCCCAAGAAAAGAAATACTGGGATTTTTCTTCCCTTTATTTCCAAAAGGAACAATGTCTGGACTTCAAAATGTATGCCAAGCTGTTGGAATAAAGGCAGATACTATACTGAAATTTATAAACAAAGTTTTAGGGCATCCATTCTTCTCAGGATTGTGTAGGGCTCTGGTGACATATTGTGCCTAATTTTAGGCAACTGCACTTTGCTAAGATAGAGTTCAGGAGAGGTTCAACTGGAGAGAAGGCCAAGGAGTAATGAACATGGGCAGAGATCTAGGGAAGGCTGCCTGTGGAGGAAAGCTGGAATGACCTTAGGCTGATTAACTTAAGAAAGTGATGACGTTCTTCATGTATGTAAAAAGTTGCTGCTAAGAGGAAAGGGAGTAACCCCTGGTTTATGTCTAGAGTACACCAGGAAAGTAGAAATGGGCTTGAACTGAAACAAGGAAGATTGATGTTACACAGTGGGATAAACTTGTTAGTAGAAAGAAAAAGAAGGGCTGAGATAGATAGGTAATTGAGCTACCACTGATAAAAAAATCTTTTGGAACAGGTCGGACAAGCATCCTATCTGAGGTGGAAAAAGGGGCTAATCTCTTGTCATCCCTTTGAACTCCACCATGCACCTGTGAATTGCAGTAGTGCAGATGCAGTTCTTCCACATCCTAAGTTACAGCCACTTGCTGCTCAGTAGTGGGAATGCTATAAAACAGCCTGTCCAAACAAAAGACTTCCAGGAAGCTTAACAACTGAGAAACTGAATTTAAAAAATGGAGAAAGCTGAAGGGCAGACGGCAATTTACGGACAGCAGCAGTTTCTAACAAGTTCCCCAGACTAAGCTGTAAGATAGTTTGTGCTCAGTCTCTAGTAACTATGTATGATGAAGCCAAGTAACAAGTTAGAAAGGACCTCAGAAGATGCACACTTCGGCTTCCCTGAATGTCAGTGTGATTTCAAATTGACTTTGAACACCATAGAGAAAGGCAAGTAATGCTGCCAAAACCAAGTACAAGGTAGTGGCTACAGTGAAGAACTTAAAAGTGTGCAAATGAAAACCTGTAGTACTATACTGATTCAATTATTGGTGACCATGAACAAACAAAGAGATGGGGAAAAAGAAGAAAACAAGGCACATTCTTCCAAAGCTTCTCTTCAGTTTGCCCCCCTTTCAAAATGAGGCTAGTTACTGCAGCGTTAATTACTTGAGGACGAAGCACTGCTACAGTACCCTACAAGAGACAGAAAGGAAGTTGACAAGGAAAAACCTGACTGGTTTTAGCACTTTAATATGTAACAGAAGTTACTTAGTGCAGTTGTGCTATCTGCAGAGAGATCACTTTCTGACCTACAAAATGGTTAGTGTCTTCTCTCATATGCTTTCTCTTTTTGTAACTCTCAGCTTAGGGTGAGATGCCAGGCAACCCCTCCTAAGCATTCCAGAATAAATGTTACATGCAATTTCAAAGTTGGTAGCAATTTTGCAGCTTGAAAGAGTAATTTGACCAATTGATACTCATTACCTTAGAGCAGCAACGTATTGCCTTAAATCTAAGTATCGGTTTATTGTATCAATACCAGAACTCCGTATATTTTAAATCTCTCAGAATAATCCTCCATGAAGTCTCAAAATTATTTTGACCTCTGAAGTATTTGGTTAATAGTTAAAAGTCTACTAGGAGTAGAACTGAAACTTAGAGTAAAAGACTTCTCCTTGTAATTTTAGGATGAGACACAGAACAGAAATTTATATGGCAGGAGATCTTCTAGACTTAAGAGATCTTTTGCCCTCTAGGGACTCTAGCATTCTTTCTGCAAAGCACTCATTTAACTTTTAAGATGCATGTAAGTCCTAACCAAGAAAGCACTTAATAGAAGCTTAATGATAAGCACACTGAAGTCCCTTTGAAGCCAATTATTCTTCTGCAGCAATTCTTCCAGATTACAAGGCAATCAATTATTTTCCCCAAGAGATGATTTTTTTTCCCTTTCAAACACATATATTGAAAAAGAAAGTGAGTAAAAAAAAATACACTAATGTATTTTTTGTCATTAGAGGAAACATGCAGTTTACAATCTTTTTCTTCTGCTTAAGAAATGTTCAAAACCCTTCTCTTTTCTGTACCTACTAGACTGAGAAAAGTTAGCAAAGTCAGACACAACCATCTGCCAGAGATACACTCATTTACCTTAGACAGTGTGTAATTGATGTGTTCTGCTCCACATCAACAGAAAGGTCAAGAAAATCTTCATCTTTGCTACTAACCTGTTGCAAAAAATATACATGTAAAACAGACTTAGTAAAACACCATACATCTAAATGCTGTTTATATCTATGTGCAAATGCTAAAGGTAGAGCAATTTCTGCAGAAATAAGTTTCACAAAAATAATGCATTCAATGCTTTTTTCCTCCTAGTTCAGCATGACTATATTTATTAGTAACTGTACCAATCCAGCTTTCATATAATTTAACTTCCATCTGTTCCACTTCTCCAAGCCCACCAACCATGGGTCAATGACTGCAGTCTACTATTCATCAAAGCAGGGACCACCATCTGCTGTATTAACGGTGATTGGTGCATGAAGTATGTTTCCTTGTTATGCAGTATAGTCTAGTTTCACAGATTACGCCCTAAGAAATTATTTCCATTAGTAAGAAAGCAATGAAAATATCTTCTAAATTAGCATCTATCAAGAAATGTCATATTTAACCATGCTCTTTCCAGTGAGTATTCTAAAGGCTGATGTTAAATTCATAGAATCATAGAATAGTTTGGGTTTGAAAGGAACTTAAGATCATCTAGTTCCAGCCCCCTGCCATGGGCAGGGACACCTCACACTAAACCATGCCACCAAAGGCTACGTCCAACCCGGCCTTGAACACTGCCAGTGATGGAGCATTCACAACTTCCCTGGGCAACCCATTCCAGTGCCTCACCA
>JANRGW010033748.1:0-40572 GCA_024733675.1 Psilopsiagon aymara
GGCCACAAGTCAAAAACACAGTGCTGCACCAGCTACTGAGAAGGAGAAAAATGACTGCTACTGCTGAACCCATGACATGGGGGAGTTGGTTTGTGACATCCAATGCAGTTGCAGGCTGCCCGGGTATATGTGCCTTCCCTTGGTTAACCGAGTGGTTTCATGCCTGTGCTTAGGCAACAGGTTCCTATCTACTAAGGAGCTGGGTTTTTTGATTTCCAATGTGGTGCATGCAGGGGAATGCTGGCCAGAACTGCCACTCCCCTGCAGAAGCCAGTGAAGATGGATGAGTGCAGACATAAGGAGCATTGGGGCAGAAGTGCCAGGGGAGGAATACAAGTGATTTGCTAAAGATCACAAAAAAGGGACATTTCCATAAGTGCTCAGGACTCTGCAGGTTACCTGAACATCTGAAATTTCCAGAGGTTGCACTTAAGCTTCCTCTTCCTAACAGCATTTGCAGAAGTAGTGCAGGGGATGGATTTGGCAGCTTAGGTTTATCACAGTCATGCTGGAGTGAAGGAACCTGTTCAAGAGACACAACTTGAAAAGCAGATAGGATCCTGCTGTAAATAGTGATGAGTGTTTGCTGCTTTGAAGTTCATTGGGAAAGAAACATCTTTGCAGCATTAATCCCCAAAATCACAGTGAAAAACTGAGTCCTGAAGGGACCCGTATCCTGAACTGAGGGATGATGTCCCACCAGGGGGTATATCCTAATAAATAAGTATTATCCCTCCTGCCTTTCTGACCCTGTGCAGCTTGCCAGAGGGGGCACTTTTTAATGGACTAGGAGAAGTTAAAGGAGAATCCAAAGGAGTAAGGCTTAAAGCGAATTCTGTGGTTTATACCATTTATAGTCCTATTAAATTCAATATATTTCTCAGGTATTTGGGGCGCAAGGAAGTTCAGTGTATTCGCACATCTTTCAAGATCCTTGCTTGATCATTTGACTCTGTCCAGCTAGCTTAACAAGCTAAATAATAAAAGGAACAATGCAAAACTTGTTGGATTTTTTTCCACCCTGTGTCTTTTTTGAAGAATGAAGAAAAATACCATTTTTTCCCCTCAGATGCCCAGCAGTTTGCTGCAGACTCCTGCAGCTTTTCCGCCCATCACTCGATACCTGTTTCAACATATCATTTAGTCTTACTTCCTGCTTTCATAGTGAAGCAATTAAAAATGATGAGGGTAAAGGGTTAAACCTAAAAGCCTGCTAATGAGGGTGCCTTCTTGGATTTCTTTTCATCAGGCATTTGATGCTGTTTCCAGCATAAGCTTTCGATAAGCATCACTGAACATTTTTCCAGCGCATATTAAAAAAAAAGTGGGGTTTTTACCATCCTGCAGAAATGATAGATGTGTGGCTCCGCTGTTTATCTGAAACCCTAATTACTGATGCTGCAGCTTCTGAATGTTAAATTCATGCAGTGTTCTTTAGACTTCAGACTGGTCAAAGAAAGATGGATTTGTGTCCACAGAGAGTTCTAAGTCTAATAAACAGATCCAATATTTGTTTGCTTATTTATTAAATTATTTTAAAGTCAGGAATTGAATCAGCTGCAAATTACGTCGACTTAGAGCTTTCCAAGGAGAAAAAGGAAAAGAAAAAGTTTTCCGCCACGTAATGAAATTTTAATTTCTGTTTCCATGAGAGCAAAGAGTAGAGGTAAGAGGTGGAATTTGAAAGTACAGAGATCTCCTTTCCTTGAGCTGTGTTATTTATTATAGAACAATAGCTTGATCCCCCCCCCCCCCAAACCTGTACTCATATATTTGGAAAAATATCACATATACATAGTTATTATGTACATATATACGATGTGTGTATGTGCATATAGACATATATATACACAGCAGCGCATCTCAGTAGTTACACAACATCCCAAGGACTTGTTTTCAGAGCATAGCAAGGAGGATGAGCACCACCTGGATTCCTAATGAGGGTCCTTGCAGCCATGTGATGAAAGTGTGAACAGTTCACCTATATTGTGTTGCAGATGAGTTTTCTATGCTGTATGTAAACACTGCCTACAGCACCAGCTCCACCTGACAGCTGTGAGCATGGTGATCCTTAAACTTCAACCCCAGTGAGTTTCTGGGTCATTTCCCCGTGTGGTTGAGATCTCTTGCAAAGCCGCTCTGGTGACTCATGGCCTGTTGCTGCTGCTCAGGAAGGAAATGCTATGGACTCCCTATGGCCTTGAAGCTTTTTTATGCCTGCAGCTCCTAAGGACCCTTCAAAGAGGGGCTCGCTGTGTTAATTCATTGCTGAGCATCCCTCCACCTGTGCTACCTGTGCAGAGCAGTGTGCAGCAGAGACAGTGCTTGTTTAAAAACTCAGACAATTCCTCTCAGGATTTTCTCTGTCTCCAGTCAAGTTTGTTTTAAACTAATGGAAGTAATTAGCGAGTCACAGAGGGACTTTGTCTGAGAGGTAGCCATTTTTAGATAATGGAGCATAAAAGTCGACACAGTGACATATGACACCAGAGCAGCATATTGGAGCCACGTGCTGTGTCTTAAGCAGATGTTTAAGCACTTTGAATACTGAAATCACTACATACACGTATAGGAAGGGATTTATTCTATTTTTTTTTTCTCCTCTCAGACTACTAGTACACTGTAGGGCTTTCTTTTAATCTCAGTAAAATCAAAGTAAGCTCTGAATTATTTTTAATGTGCGATCATTATCATGCCTTTCTCTCTTCAGATAGCTCTTTGTATATGATCTCTGGGTGCTTCTGGAGGTATAAACGGAACTTGCTTTTTACATTACTATTACACAGCAGAGGTGCGCAATAACGCACCATATGATGTGCCTTCTTTCTAACATCCCTGGCAGTGTTGAAGGCTGGGTTGGATGCAACCTTGGACAACATGGTCCAGGGTGAGGCATTCCTCCCCATGGCAGGGAGTTGGAACTGGATGATCTTAAGATCCTTTCTAACCCAAAGCAGTCTCTGATTCTATGATGTGGAGCTGAAAATAAATAATATATTAGCAGCAAAGCTCTTGATGTGCTCACACACATTTATTGTAGCTGTGAATGCAAGAGAGGTTTGCAGAAGTTCCTGAGAGATGAAGGAGATCTCGCAGTAAGGTGGTCCCTGGGGCTGTGGGGTTTCTCCATTAGCAGCACCAGCTGCCCCATGGGTCTCTGAGGCAATTCTGGTTTCCCCGGGTGTGCAGCATTGGTTCTTGTAGGTGCCACCAACCCATGTGTGTGTTTAACCTCATTCAGTGCTTTCTGAATCTTTATTTTTCAGGCTAGCCTAAAAATTGTGTCTTCAGTGTTAAAGCAAGCAGGGCCTGGCTTGGGTCTGAGAACTGGCTTGGGATTGCCCATGTGGTTGGATTGATGGTGGCACCACAGAGTTTTGGAATTAGCGTTGACCATGCATTGTGCCCAGCACACCATTGGCAAGTGAAAGCTCATTTGGGGAAATAAGAAATTTTGACTGTCAGGACGTGAGCTGTTGTGTGCTAGTTGACCTCAAGGCCAGAGCCTTGGCTGGTAGTCCTCAGCACCAGTTGGGTTTGGGTGGGATGGCTCGCGTGCTGCGTGGCACCTGGCACCTTTGGAAAGGCCTGAGCTCTAAATAAATAGGTAACATAGAAAGCCTTTGTAAGGTGTATGCTTATGATATGATCACAGTTACTGAGAGGCACAGGTTAGTGAAGAAGGGGATGGATTTTCCCTCTCTCCACTGGAGGATTTAGCTGGAGGACTGTTTGAGCAGGTTCCTGGCTGCTTTTTCCTTTTGCCTGTGCCATCCCTTGGGTATTCTTACTAAAATCCAGATTATTCCCTCTCTGGGCTCAAATCAGCGCTGCTGAAGCAGGCAGCTGTGGTATGGAGAAAGAGGATGGTTAGGGTTAAGCTGGCTAAGAAGAAATACTCTCCTAGATTGCCGCTGCATCCCTTCTCCTTCTAGCACAGCCAGTCTAGGTAGGATTCATCTGACTTAGTTACTTAGTTTGTCTTGTGCAAAAATTAAGCATCAGCCCTGGGCCAGCAGGTTTTCCTTATCTTAGGGCAGGCTGGGAGCATCACTGCTGAGCACTCAGAAGCCACAGCATGACAGCCACAGTAGCAGTCCAAGCGGGAAAGCTATATATCCATTCTCACTCACTTGAGATGTTTTTACAGGTACAATATGCTTTCCTTCACCACATGTGTGTTCCATCCTGTGGATTACTCCAATGGCAGAAAGTGTTTTGTTTCCTGTGTGATTAGCTGCAGGTTCCATTTCCATCAGATTTGTCATTTTTGTCATGTAATAGTTTTTTTCAGCCTAATGTATGTGACATGTTTCATAATGCCAATAAAAACAGTTTTCAAACCGGGCTGTGAAAGAATTTGACCAAAAAATCACCGAAAATACCAGCAACTGAGGAGTTTTGATCTGACAAGTGAAGGCTTTTAAATGACACATTGTGGTTTGTGAAGCAAAGTTTTATGATTCCTCTCTGCAGTAGCTGTAATGTGTGGAGGGGTTGCCCAGGGTGGGATTGTAGCTGTGGCCTTGGGGGGGGTCTGGTTCCAGCAGCAGATGCATTCTGCAAAGCAATTTAATTTTTTTTCTTTATTTAATTTTCTTTTTGGTTTTATATTTCTGATAATGGAATTGTTATGGGCTTTTGAATTTCAGTTAAGAATGTGCAAATAGGCTATCTGGTAAGTAGGTTATTGAAGGGTTAGGGAAATGGAGAACATTCCGTGCAAAAAAATACCCACAGTGTGGGTAATAGACTCCAGTCGAATTTAAAAGATAATGGCAGCAAGGGAGAAATCCACTTGTAGAAATGGGGAACAGCTGTGTTTGAGACCTAATGAAACTGTATCAAATACTTTAAAAATGGCTTACAACTTCTTCCCTGGGGAACGGAGATAAAGCACAAGAGCACTCCTGAAAGGTCGAAGAAACAGTTAAATCATTTCCTTGATGGTTATTAGAGATATAGAAGACATCAGTGAAAATTAAATGTCTGAAACTTGTATTTGATTGCTTTCCTTATCGCACCAATCTCACACGTTTCTTCCATCTCTTACTCTCTGTTCTAGTAAAATTTAATAACTGTGCGGGTAACAAGGGAGTTCGGTACGAAACCAACAGCCTGGACTTCAAGGTGAGGGCGGATGGGACCATGTATGCTGCCCACCAAGTGCAAATGCCCTTGAAGCAGCGGATCCTGATGGTGACCGCATGGGATCCCCAGACCCTGGGCAGATGGGATGCGATTGTCAGGCTTCTGGTGGCAGAGAAGTCTCTGCACAATGGACACAAGGTAAGAAGTTTTCAAAGCTTTCACTCTTCCTTTGCCTGTGTTCCTCGAACCTTCAGAAGTTACATGAGGCATTGGTTTGTGCTCCCTGGCCTGTGCTTCCCAAAGAAGTATCCAGGTGAAAGATACCATGAGAAGCATCAGATTTCTTGCAAATGACCCTTAAATCTCTGACAGATATTTTTTAAGGTCACCAGTGAGAAAAGTGGTTTTTACGTTCATACTTTGGTATTTTTAAGTGACTGCTTGCCTCTGTTATGTACTACGGGTTGTATGCCTTGTGTTTGCATCCATTCTTCTGACTTGAAGTAAAACCTGCAAATGGAGGGTGGTTCCCTCTCTCCAGCGTCAAAGCCAGCCATCTTTCTGGTGGTTAAGTTCAGATTTCTTTTGTGACAGCATAGATCTGGAGTCGCACACAGGCTCCCGCTGCTGTGCTGAACATCTCCCTGGGTTTTGCCATCATTGCTTTCTCTCTGTGAGCCCTCTGCAAGGCCCTGAAGCTTCGGGAGGGGGCTTCCAGAGGGGAGATTCGGGGTTGTTCTCTTCCAGTGCAGCAAGGACGGGGAGCATTGCTGCTGCCTGATAAGGGACATATGCTCAACATGAACCACAGGCCAGCCAGGCAGTGAAGCAGAACATGGCACCACAGTGCCAAACATTCACTCCATTCAGTGCCAGCATCTTCCCTTTCGCGCAGCTGATGAATGAAAAGCCAGCACCCTTCAGTGTTTCAGACACAGGGTTACAGGTGCTTTCTTTTATTCTTAGTTTCATTTATGCAGGTGAAGAGGAGGAAGGACCTGTCCCTGCCTGAAAATCTGAGAGCAGTATTGCTTCAGTTAGTGCAGTGGTGGGCTGCATGGTGCCATTGCAATTGGGGAGTGCTCTATGAAGACACATTTCTTCTGGTCTGCTCCTTGAGTAGCCATCTCTGTCCAACCTCTTCCATATCATCTTTGGCAGCAGCAGTTCACCTTTTCGTTTTCTCCTCCTTCCTTTTCAGTGTTAGTCTGGGCTGAAGATTCTGTACTACATTGAGTAAATGCAGTTACATTGTTTGGTGCTTACTCAGAAAAAAGACCAGTTCTGTGATGGTTGGGCAGTCACATTTAAGCAGGATTTGGCAGGAAATTGGGTTTGAAGAGCCTGATTTATTGCTGGACTTGCAAAGCAAGAATGAGGGTGTGTGTCCTGTCTAACAGTCATGGCTAGTTCAGGGACAGGCAAGGTCACTTGGCCATGGCTGTAGGTGGGATTAATAAGCCACAGTGGGTGTCAAAATAGCAAGACTCGATTCTTCTTTCTGCTTTTCTGCAGTGCTTGGGCAGAGAGGGCAGGGCGGGAAAGGATGGGGAAGGAGGGAGAGACTTTCTGTGCCGTATGAATGTGGCCATGTGTGCCTGTGCGATTTGGGAGAACCTCTACCACATGTGAGGCAAGAAGGGAAAGACTTAGTGAAACTTATATCTCCCAGTAGCTCAGTGGGCTGACCTCTGAGGTTCTGAATGGCTTGGAGTCATATAAACACACTTCTGCTGCTCTTCAGTGAGTCTCTGGCTTTTGCAAGTTATAATTACGCCCTGTATGTTAGGTCAACTGAATTTACCATTTACTAGCCAAAGAAATACTGCTTTCTTCTGAAAGTAATTAAATATTGCAGGAACAAAGTAAGATCTCTTATCTACCGCTTTAAATTCCTCCCCAGTGTAGCAAAAAGAAAACTGAATAAGCCCACAATTCAGTTTCAGTAAAATGTTTGGTTGGAAATTGATCTAACATTAATGCAAGCTGAATTCCTCTTCTGTTAAAAATAGGAAGAACTAAGCTTTTTAAAATTCTTATCCCTCCTTTCTAAAAATCCTATTAGTGTATAGTTTTAGGCTGGAAAAATACGGAAAAACAAGACTAATGGCAAGGTCATAAGCAGTTTCATTTCGGGTCCCTATAGCAGGCATCTGACTTGTGTTTTATTTAAGTGCATCTGCCTTTCACAAGCAAAATAATCCTTTGTTTACTAAAGAAATAAATATGGTTATGAGTTTACTTTAAAAAATAATAGTGTTTATGCTAAAAAAAAAGCATTCAAAATGAAACAATATCCAGTTCAGTATGATTCAGACCATGACCCTTATATAGTCATGGCTTTTACTAGAAATGGATTTCACATTTGGTTTTGTATAGTATAATATGACTCAATACATAGTTTTCTAAAAGACATTTTACAGTGTTGTGTTATATTCAGGATGTGTAGACGGCAAATACAGGAGAGAAGGGGAGGAGGTGATGTGGGAGAGGGAGAGAGACCATCTCTCTGTTTTGGCACATATCTCCATTTCCATTTCACTTTGTAAATTTGTGACTGATTTTGTGAAAATGCTCAACAGTTCCCAGCCGTTAAAAATAATTGGCATGAAATTTGCCTTAGTGCACCTGCTGATATCTGTCTGCTGGCACCAGCAGCACAAACAAGTCCTTTGCCTTGCTCACCATCCTCTGTGTTCCTGTTGGCTACTCCATGACTGATGGCCCTCAGCTAGAGCAGCCCCACTGTGTGCTACCCTTCTGAATCCCCTCTAAAAGGATAAATCAGAATCTAGTTCATTATAATCCGTGGATTAAAGCTTCATGAGAAAATGGTTAGCTCTCCTGGAGTATCAATTATTAAACATTTGGTTTATTATGGAGGTTAATACAGAATAAATGTTTCAGAAGTCAGCATTGTTGGGATGTTGGCTGAGGTTCTGGGGGACCAAAGTGAGGTCCCTGCTCTGCTGCAAATCCGTGGTGTGTTCTTGGGGGAGCAAACCCAGTCTCCTGTAGCCTGCCTGCAAAGTGGAGTCAGGGGCCTGCTTCCCAGGAGGGCACAGAGGACAAACCCCTCAACACATGATCCTTGATCATCGTATTGTGTAAGACTGGAAAAGTGCATAATGGGCTTTGAGAGCACTGGTGGTGTCCAGCATGCTTTTCAGGGTGGCTTTCAGGGTGGCTTCTGTGGGGATAATCCTCATTGCTGTCATTGCAAAATCAGAGGGTTTGGTGTCAATACCTGCACATGAGGTCCCACAACTGCACTGTTACTGTCACACGAGCTGGCATTTTAATGGTGAGTGACCCAGTACAACAATAGCTTCCCCTCCTTGATAGTGTTGGCCTTATAAATGTGCTAATTGCTTTAGGTGAATGTATAACCTGGACAAACATGCACATGTTCAGTGGTAACCTCTGTAATGAAAGAAGTCTAACTACTACGTTAAAGTTTCATGCTAGTAGTGGGAAATGATGGCAAAGAAGGTAAATATTCTTTGAATGTATTTTATGATACATGAAGCATACAGTTTTCCCTCCTCCCCAGCAAGCACTTGAACATAAACTTTTTTTCTGGTTAATACAAGTGACGTTAGTAACTCTGGGAACTTTTTTTGTTCAGTCTTGCAGGAAACCTGATAGCAATTCAATTAGAAAATGCAAATGAGGTCACATGTTTCCCACAGGAGTGCCGAATTACCCCAGAGGAAACTGAGTGATATTCTAGCATAACAATAAATACTTAAGATAAAGTTTCTTGTACTGTTCTTGTCTGGCTGCCTGTTGTTGCAATTGAAAGTATCAGTTGGACCTGTGGGTATAATTTGGAAAGAAGAAGAGGAAGAAAAGAAAAAAGATTTTTTTATGAAATAGCATAAAGTCCCTGTAGTTTGTATCAGCACTTATGAAAGATAATATCGAGTGGCATAATGTTCCAGGAGAAAACAAAGTAAAGCCAGGCTTTACTTATCTGGAATTAGGAGTGCAATGTCTTCTTTTTGAAGAGTGCATGCTGTTATTTTGAACAACTGGATATTGATTCAACCTTAAGTCTAAAACTGGATTATTCTTGTGAGCAGTGACATGGCTGAAGATTTCGGTCTTCAGAATGTCCTCTGCCTTTTAGTTGGAGAAACCCAAGTCTTCCTAAGTACATGGATAGTTATATAGCCATTTGTGCTATAGACGAAGCTCCTCCACCTCGCTTCTCACTAACAAATGTCCTCTGCTCCCTGTGTTGGCTCTTCCCATCTGAAATTCTGTCCCACTCTTTCATATTGATCTTTTCTTTATTTTTCAGTGCTTGTATGTGTCTAGGTGGCATATCTGACAAGTTTTCTTGTTTATTTACCTATTTTCTGTAGTTCTCATCTTGTGAGTTAAAACCAGGATCATAGAAATACAGCATAGAAAGGAATTCACAACAAAAGAGCTTGGAGATACAGGGTATATTCAGCACATGCAGGATGTCAGTAACCTGCTGCCAGTGACTTATATTTTAGAAAAAAACACATCGTTTTCTCCGAATCACAGTTATGTCAACTGAAGTTTCTCATTGTCTTAGTTTCTGAAATCCTGAGCAAGGAAGTATGTAAATTCTTGCGATGTTAAATACTGGGAATTGTGCAATTAGCATCTTGCAAATATGTGGATATGCAGCTACTGTTTAAAACTTGGAACTACTGTCAGAAAGCAAACCTCACTTAAGCTCAGCTTGTGTCTTATTACATCTCATTTGATTTTGGGCTTCTTTCATAACCCTGGTATGAGTCCACAGGCATGCAATATGAATGTGAAAAAGTTGATTCTTACAGTTAGAGGATTTTTTTTTTTTTTATTTAAAGCCTTTAAATAATCATCTCTGACATTTTACCTGGCTGAGATTTTAAATTCCAGTACAGCCTTTTATTGCTGATCACAAATATACAAAGGTCTCTGGGCAAGAAAAGGCTTATTCAGCACTGATCTTGTTTATGACCTTGGTTATTGTGCTAGCCAGGATGCTCTCTCCACACAAGGCCTGGGAGCAATGAAGATGTAGCCTTCCACTGATGGAAGAAAATGACAGCCAAAGTGAGAGCTGTGCTTCCAGGGCTCCTGGTCCTCTTGATGCTCTCAAGTGGGTGCACCTGGAAGAAATAGGAAAAAGAGCTGCTGCTTTTGTTCCCTTTCCTTCCTTCCTCTGCATTGGGATGAGATACTACATATGTCATCAGGGGGATGGAGTTCACCTCATCAAACTGTGTTGTCCCCTGGAGAGGAGCTGAAGAATTGAGGCTGTTATTTGTCATCCTGCCTTTTTTTTTTTTTTTTGCCCGTATTTATGCACATGAGTACTGGGCGGTTATTGTGGGGCTGTCCTGTTTGACGGCCTCTGGGCGGGGGATCCAAGGCAGTAGCTAAGTCCAGTAAAACAGGTGCCAGCATCAGTTTTATTTCTGTATCCTCATCATTCTGTATCAGTGAAACAAGGCCTGGACTGATCACAGTCAATGAGAGTAGATACAGAGCTTTCTGTTTTCTTTAGGTAGCTTGTGAGACATTGTTTGCGGCTTTAACAAATCAGATCAGTGGAAAAGATGAGAAAGCTGTTGACTAATAAATTAATATCATATAATTACCAGTGAGACTGCTGATGTTAATTGTGGGAGTCTAATGAAGATGCTTCAGATGAACTTGTCTGACCTCGTGCTTAAGTGAATTTGAACATCTAGCATTTAATCATCACATGAGATGAAAGTGTTGTTTGTGAAAACACATGAAATACTTGGCCTGATTTTCAGGTGTGTTGAATCACATTGAATTGCAGTGAAGCCAAGATAAGATCTGACATACAGGTGCTCATTGCCTTGGAAAATCAGCACACTCTAGGAAGTTTCTAAGCGCTGCACTTGCTGCATTTAGTTCTTTAATAGTCAGCATCTTACCGAGGGTCAGGCTCAAAGCCATACTAGAAAGATCATCTGTAAGTGAAATTCACTCTGGATCTGTCTTCCTTCACACAAAAGGAAGTCCTGAGGATTGAACTGTCTATGTGGAAATAAGCTTTTTTTCTGATAAAACAAAACCCTTGGACTGCTGCGTACTGCCTGCCTGTGATGTGTGCCTTGCCCTTGCGAGATCAAAGCCTTTGACCTCTGGTTTCATGTTCTTTGCTGTTAACTGCTGAAGTCTGACTGCCACTTCCAAAAAATATTTCGGACTGAATTTCCTAGAGAAGCCTTCACTGCTGAGATTATCCAGTGACAGTTGTGTCTAAACATGAGCTTGAGTGAAGACAAAAATTGCTTCATGGAGGCACATCCATTAAAATAACCCTTTTTATTAGGGGCTGTGAGTGTCCACCTGTCTTTTTCTGTAGCCCAGCAAGCTGAGGCAGCTTGGTAGTTAGAAGCTCAGGGTGAAGAAGGGCTTTGGTTCCTTCCAGCCTCTGGAGGCCAGGTCCTTGCTTGCTGGACATGGTTTGATTGAGGAGGGCCAAGCAGAGGTGGGTGGCCTCAGCAGCCTGTCATTGCCACCCGTGAACAGCAGGATTTCAAGCACTGTCTCCATCCAGTGACACGTTTAAACACACGCTTAAATGTCATCAGGCAAATGGAGATAAATTGAATGTGTTCGCATGGTCAGGTTTAAGCGTTTGCTTAGGTGCACTCTAGAATTGGGGAATTAAAAGAACAGCCTTTTCTCAAGAGCCTCTTGAAATAACCAAAGGATAACTTGAAAGGGCAAACGCACGCACAAGCACTGGGGAGAGAAGTACTAGAATGAATTACTTTGCTTTGTGCTAAAGTAGCAGTGGTGCTTGTGATCTCTTAAATCTCTTATGATCTTTTTCCTTGCAAACATTATGAAGAGAGGGAATATTTTTACATTCGATTCATTATGATTATTTTAATTCATCTATCTTCTGAACCTCATGGCTTTAGAAAAATAAAATGAGATTAGAATTTTTCACAGGCTTGTTAAGGGGTGGATTTGCTCCCACTCCTTTCTGTGATGAAGAACAGTTGTAGTAGGCAGAGTTCTAGAAGCAAAAGAAATGTGTCTTGGAACAATTTTTCACATTACTTGTTAGAAGTTTTAATCTAGGAAGAAGAACTTAGCTTGCTAGCCCAGATACTGCACACATTTTTCTCAACAAGATACATGCAGAATGAAAGAAGTAATATCAGGCTGGGGTAGTGGGGTTTACTCTATAGTATATGACAAGATCTATTACATTATTGCTGTCCTATAGATATTGGAAAAGGTAGTAACTATGTAGTATTCTGTAATTTAATAGCCATGCTCTTGAGAAGTACTTGTAGTTCTGAAGCCATTGTGTTTCTTCTTCCAATTATGAGAATGACATTAACTTGACGATAGAAGTGTCTTCTTGTAAACACTAGAAGGTAGAGTACAACAGTAATTTAGATGTTTCTTAAACAATCCTACCTAAGAAGCACTGTGAGATTAGATCTTACAAAGGGAATGTGAAAAGGTCAAGTTGATGTTGGGAGCTATACAAGCAAACAGCCTCATAAGAACTTCTCATGTTGGTATAAGATGTTCAAGCCTTAAAATGAGAGTGTATTGAGAGCTATGCTTTGCGGATGATGTCATCTTCTGTTCATTGAAGGCTCGTGTGATAATCAGAGCCTGACAAGAAGGGTATAACAGGTGCTTAAAACCTGTGGGAACCATAAAAGATTCCACCAAAGGCCAATGGATTTCTTATGTACCTGCTTTGGTATGTGATTCTTCCACAGAATGGAAGAGGGAGAGCATCATTTGAAATCTTGAGAAAGCAGAGCATGTTTCAGGAGAGACCTCTAATCATCACTGCAGTGTGCATACCACAGAATGAATTTCAACACAGCTCTGCCTCTCTACCCCGGCCAAAACTTCCCTTGCCTTTCACATTTCATGTCTGCTCAGTAATGAGCATGAGCATGCTGTTCTGCTAGTACTAAAGCAGAGCGTATTGAGGTGGGCTGGTGGCTTACCAGATTTCAACTTAAAACAGTGATAATTCAGCAAGCACTTTGGCAAAGAGAAGGCATGGGTGAGTTCAGGTGATTTCTGAATTTCAGTTAAATTGTACTGGGAAATCAATTTCTTCTGTCCCAGTGGGTCACATGGTCAGTACCCACCTGAAAAGCCATGTTCTGGCTCAAGGGGCAAGCTGCAGTCTGTGGCTACAAGGTCCTTATAGAGCGAAGGAGTGTTTTTATTCCTCAGTCACACTGATCACATTGTATTAGTTGCATCAGATAAAATTGTCCAAAGCCAGCCAGGTACCCAACAGCCTCAGATTTTCATGCATGCCTCATTTTTCAGCTCTCGAGGAAGAGAGCACATAAAGTCACTTGCTCGGTTTTGACACAGACTGCTTGGGAGCAAGGGGCCTTTGGCATGCCTAATGCATGTGTGTGCATTTTACGTGGCTCATTCTCCTCCTCTGGGGGCAGTAACTCTGTTAGATTTTAGGCAAACTTTTTCTTCCCCGTCAGCTAATGTGTTCTGGAAGCTCATGCACTTGCCAAATCTGACAATTTTTCTTACTAATTGACTCTAATGTGAACTGCTTTATGCAGCCCCACTGCTAGCTGATAAAAAAAAAAAAATAATAGTAATGAATTTTTGCTTAACTAGCTGATTTAATTAAAATGTTTTATACTGTACTTGTATGGTTTCTATAAATGGAGAGGTAATTTTGTTTAATGAGTTCCTAACCAAACATACCATTCCTGGCTGTACATAGCTAGATTTGATAAAGGTCACAAACACTGAGATTCCACTGTTTGCTTTTGTAAGTCGTGATGATCAAACAGCTTGTTTTGGCACTTGAAATATCCTGTCAGGATTGGTTCTCTCTATTCCTGTTTATACGAGAAATTATTAGTATAGTTTTAGAAGCAGAGGGGGCTCTTCTCTGTATCTGAACACTGTTCATTATCTTTAAAGTGGAAATTGACTGCCAGAATCACGTCTCATTGTCAATTAGTGGCTTCTCTGCAAACGCGTTAATTTAATGCCCCTGCTGAAGAACTGTGCGCCTTGGAACATCTTGCTGCTAAAACACTAGTTTTCAGAGCACTTTGACACAAATCACTCATGAACGGCAATTTATGCCATGATGGTAATGGGATGTGACATGAAGCTATCTTTGATTAAATTTACCACAGCTTACAACTATTAGTAAATAGAGCTAATACAGCTAGTCATAACAGATTTCTGCAAGGTGGATAAGGAGAAAAACAGATTATGGATTCCTTACCTGTGCAGTTCCTAAAGAATACCTTCACATAAAATGGCTGTAATAAATGAAAGTCTAAAACAAAAAGTCTGATCTCAAAACTACTTTCTTCCTGTCTACAACATTGTCAAATTCAGCAGTGACCTAAATAAAAAAGAATCAATTACCCTAACGTAAATACATTTGGTGTTTGTTCTCCAGCCCTTTCATTATACTGTGCGAGAACACAAAATGAAATATCTCTCTCTGCTAAAAGATCAAAAACTGAGGAAATAGTGCATTTTGGGAAAAAAGGGCTCATTCGTCCTCCACTGCCGTCCCCGATGTCAGCAAAACGTTGTCTCCTTCGAACAGAATTCATGCAAATGTTTATTTTGCAGCATTCTCATGTTTCTTTTGTTAAAGAACTAAGCTATATTTTCATTGTCTTATTTTCTGTTTGGTAAATGCCATTTTCTCCTGTCTTTTCCACAGCTACCATGGAAACAAGCAAGAATGTTACAGATTAAATATTTTTAAATAGATTTTTTTCCTTTATAGAAAATGGTACCAGTTTTCAAAATGGGCATTGATATAGGAGATGAAGGGAAAATTGTTTGAGCAATGGACTAAGTGGCTTTGCATCTCTTTGTATTGATGAAAATATATTAAAAACAAGTTGGCTCAGTTAAACCTTAGGTGTGGCACTAGAAACAAAGCAAACCAAGTATTATTTCTTTTCTGAAAAATGTTTGGTGGGAGGTGCTAAAGAGACTATGAAAATAATAAGATGGGCTTATAAATAAGACATTGGTTAAATCGTAAATAATTTTGATACTTTGGAAATAAAAGCCTTATTACCTCTCTTCGGATTGCAAGTACTTTTTACTCCAAGCACAGGAATAGTGCTAAATCCAGATCATTTTATTTTTCAGGTTGAGCCCTATAAAATTAATAATCTCCAACAAACGTACTCTCAGATGCACTGTTATTTATGTGCAGAAAATGGTGGTTTATTTACCCAAACATTAGAGTGATCCAAAATGTTCAGCTAAGCAGGAACACAAAGTATGATATTATATTATGTAAATGGGTTTGTGATACGCTCTGCTGGATAATAACTTCCAGATGTCTCTGTAGCCAGAGGCTGACGGATATCAAAGGCAGGTTGGCTGGGAAGGGAGACGTGCCAGCTGGCGAGACTGGCTACTGCTAAGTGTAGCGGAAGGTGAAAGCTGGTATTTCTTCACACTCACTGGTTTTATTTGTGGACTAGTGAAAATTCAGTGACTTGCATGAGCAGGATAGGGCTTGAGGGGCTATAGGGGTCCCGTGTGCCCTGTTCATTCAGTGAATTATTTTTGACCTCTTCTGTGAGTAAGGGTTGGGTTTGGTCCAATCTCCCAACAAATGGAAGGCTGACAAGCCATGGATTAACACTGGCTAGCTGGATGGTTATTATGACTTATGTTTTATTGCCAGTGCTAAATGCAGACAAAGGAATCTTCCTGAGCTTTCAGTGCCGTGGCATAAATAGAGTTAGTTGGAGAACCATACAACCTCACCAGTTTGGTGTAAGATTTCCTAAATCTGGCTTTAAAGACTGACAGTCCCTAAGGATTTAGCTGCGTATCCTCTTCCAAATGCACCAGCTTGTGTTCACCGTCATGAAATGCAATGCTGGACGGAAAAGGAACTGGAAATTACTCCTGTAAGATGCTATTGAAGTTACTGACCTGGACTTTGAGAAAGCCTATACCTTCTGTGGAGCATCTTTTAAAAAGAAGGATCTTTGCATAATCCTTATAGATGAGACTATGCCTCCTTCAACCTGAGAGCTTTCATCTCAGTGAAAGGTTTCTGGTTGACTTTAGTATGGTTCTTAATTGACTCTAACTGATAGTCCCAGAAAACCCGAAAGAGTGGCAGTGCAATTGTAGGGTAGATTTTACCTCGCTGTACTGTTGCTTTTCCTTAGCTCATCAGTCTTGATTGAACTTGGGGAGGATGGTTTCTGAGAGACTTCCCCTGTCCTACAACTGCCCAATATTGTACAAATGTTATAGCTGAGCTTTTCAGAAAAAGGAGCATTTTGTTAGCAGAAGATCCAATGGCTGCATTATGATTTGCCCATATCGGCATTGTGCAGACATACATCGCAGTTAAGGGCTTACAAGCCCATTGGAGGGATCACTGGTCAGCTCAAAGTCAAGTTTCCAGAATGTAGGCTTTAAATAATACAGCTAGCATGTTAAGCTGTAAAAAAGTCTGCCCTAATATGGGTACTAAGGCATCAGATTATATTGAATCCAAATTTTCATAACGAATTTGCATCCCAGCATGGTGTTTTCTCCTGTTGTTTTAATTCATCACATGCTTTGTAATCACTTTTTTTTCTTGAACTTGAAGGTTTTCATCTGTTCTTGTTTTCTTTTCTGGCTTATCAGTGTCCTAAAGTAATAGGCATAATTACTGAATTACCTGATATTTTATATCCTCATGTAATTGTCTGTGAATTGCCAAAGACCATGCTCACATGTTCCATGTTTGGTGTTTGATCCTTTTGTAATGAATTAAAAATGTCACCGTGTAATTTCCAGAATGGAGAGTGGGTTTAATTTATTTCTTATCTTATCTCCATTATTAATAATGGAGAGTAACACACTGGGCATGTGCTTTGTGGGCTGGGTTCTCTTTGGCTGCAAATGTCCATCATCCTTTGACCATATGTAGGAGGTGAGGGCACCTCAGAAAAGCAACTGGATCGAAACCACCCTAAAGCAGTAGCACTAGAGGTGCTTGATTGGTTGTGAGAAGAACTTTGGACAGATTGTTTTCTGATGACACTACAATAGGTAGAGGAATATTTAATCTTTTGAAAATGTCTGTCTGAGATTCTGGAAAGCGCATGGCCAATAAGGCCATGAAAGAAGGAGCAGTTGTTCTCTCAGTGAAAACTGTTATTCAGCAAAAACAGAATTGGAAGCTGTAATTTGTAATGAATTTGACTTGGTGTCACATTCTGCTTTTGAGTTGAACTTGAGATCCTTGCAAACTCAGAAGTACAGGAATGTTTTCTGGGGCTCACGGTCAGTCATTGCTGTTATTCCAGAGATGTTCATGGATGTTTCAGTCAGAGATCTGAATAGTGCTGGCATTTATACTCACCAGACTTTGTTACTGCATTTGTCTCACAGCTTTTAAACAGCAGAAAACATGTACAACGTATTTAAACAAGACCAGAGAAATTAAGGTCATGAGAATGCATTGTCAACAAATGAAGATAAAAAAGAGCTGTTGTTTCAAAGAAAAAATTGTTGTTGCAAGATGCCTTTGAAATTCTACGTACCACATTCAGAGTCATGTTGATGATTTATTCTAATGTAGGAAAACATCATCAAGAGTGACAAGCAAGCTAGTCACTGTCTAGTCACCTGCCAGCAAGTATTTCAGAATGACTAAAAAGGCTGGTACTGCCTTGCTGAGCTGACACTAATTATTTCAGTATACATGGAGCTTTGGGATTTGTGTTAATTCTCAAGTCTGTCTTTAGTTCAGACTCGTTCCACTGTGTAAACTCAGCAGAGCACAAATTATTTGACCATCCTTTCATAATCTGTCCCCACGCTCACTTCCCAATTATACAAACTGATCCAAATACCTGCTCTCAAAGGATCCCCCTGTGGGAATCGGAAGCCAATTAAAAAAAAAATAAGGGGGGATATCCACTTTGTGTCGCTCATGTCTGGTATTCCTATTCCATGTTGACATTAATTTCTGGGCCTCTTCTTTAGATAACATTGTTTTCATCAGTGTTCAGAAAAGATCTCTTTCTGGTGGTAGAACCCTTTTTAGATGAAAACTTTATCGGATATAGCATATTGCATTCCTATAGGAAGGCTGAGGTCAATAGTGCCTACCAATATGCTGAATATCCCAGAAAATCTCCTACTGCCACATCGTGATGCTGTTTCTTTGTTCATTATACATTTAAGTGAGCATGGTTTTGGAAAAGCATCTAAATATTGAACAGTGGTGTACTGATCTTGCAGAGGCTTAGTGACAATGCTTGTTGAAGGTGTTTATACAGCAAAACACGAAACAGAAATCAAGTTGGTGGCGAGAGTGTGAGAGGGTTTGAGAAACGTGCTTCTGTGTGTGACTGAAAAGATGGTCTTTGTGTGTTCTGTGGAAATTCAGCTTTGGACCTGGCTTGTTTTTAAGGTCAGCAGGAAAACAATGGTGGCATTTTTGCACAAATGCTACCAGCAATTGCAGCCAGTGGATGTCTGCCCTCTGCCGCTAACAAGGATCGGAGCCATGACCAAGCTGTGAGGATGGCTCCTGGCTGTGATGCCTGTCTCTCAGCATCCAGAAAGTCCATGCAGCTCCATGCCCCCTCTCAGTTCCATATACTGTTTAGTTTTAATTTACTTTATAGTTTTGAGGTAACTGCCTACATTGTTGTTCTTCTGGTTCAAGAATTTAAATGTGCTAATAGATGGATTTGCATCAAACCATGAACACTAAAGCAGTGATTCCCACTGAAATCAGGGTTCACAGATAACTCTTGCAAATGTGTGTAGAATTTTTGAGTTTCTACATTCAAAGTAAGAGAAAAAGTGAGTGTGGTTTAAAATTGCAGGTGCCTCAGAAAATACTTTGATGTTTTTCCTACTGTATTCTGGTTTTGGGGGGGCATTGGCTTTTTGGGTTATTGGGGTTTTTTTGGAGGGGTGGCAAGAAAAATAGCTGAAAATTGTGAATTCCAGAGAATAGTTATTCCCACTGGATCTTACCTCAAATAAAGAGAATGTGACTTGCAGTCTTTCTCATTTATGAAAGTTTAAACATTTTCTGGTGGGAGTGCAGGTCACCATATGGTAAAAAAGCTTGTCTTTGTTAGTTATCTTTTCTGCAGACTTAACAGAAGTAATGCCTGGAATCCTAGAAGCCACCGAATATTTATATATTAGGACTGGTTAACTTCTAAAAAGCCTCTGCAAATCCACAGTTCATTGACTCATCATTCTGTAAGGCTGGAATCTTCTAATAATGAAGCAGACTCCTTAAGTCCAAACCACGGCCCCACAACAAATGTTTTAATGTGCAGCAATGAAATATGCCATGTGCAGAATCTGTAGTTTAAAAAAGGCTTAACGCAGGGGGACTCAAAGGCGCCCCAACTAATGCAAGTTGTTACTGAATGAGACATGTTACTTCCCAGCCTGTGTGGGAAGATGTGTAGTTGGGATTTGTGTTCAAAACCCAGCTCTTATAAGAAGGTCATTTGTCTTGAAGCACTAAGAGGTTGCATTGATTCACTTTTGCAGCCATATTGCTGACTCTCCTGGTTGTGGTTTGGCAGGATACACCTGCAGAACCACAAACAGGATTGCTGTATCCCTCCTAATGCCAAGTTGCTGGGTATGAAACTGGACCCCTGACATAGACCGTAAAGGAATTCTCTCTCTTGTTTTGCGTTCTGGTAGGCTTCATTTATTAGAAATTTGGAAGCCTCTTTAGTCCAATGTGTTGCTAAATCTCCCTGAGGCTGGTGTAACGAAGACAATATATTCTGGGAGGTATCTTTATTCAAGGGTGACAGCTCCATTTATTTGTGAAAGTTTAGTCGCAGCCAATTTGCCGATAGAGCATGTTTTGTCTTTGTGATGCAGAAATACATCACGTTAATAACAATAACTTTCACAGTTACGCATGACCATTTGTATGCAGGAAAGCACCGCTGTTGGGAACGAGGTCTTAAGGAGCAAGGAAGACACTAACTGGTCTTGCTGTCTTGTTTCCAAACAGCCAAAAGGAAGGAAGACTGTGCCTGGAGAAGCAGCACAGCAGCAAAGCGACACTCTGCTCCCCTGGCGCCAGCATCAGAGCTCGAATGGCCTGCGGCGGCAGAAGCGAGACTGGGTCATCCCACCCATCAATGTGCCGGAGAACTCCAGGGGACCCTTCCCACAGCAGCTGGTTCGGGTAAGCTGAAAACAGAGACAGAAGTAATGATAGCGGTAATCTTGCAGTGGGTGTAGTGACATAGTAGGTGCAGTGCAAGCTCCAAGCCCATGTGATGGGAGGTCTGGCCCAAAGCACAGGCTCTCTGCTGTTCATTGCTCATGCAGGAAAAGTTGCCTTTTGCACACTGCAGAAACGCTTCTTTTCCAAAGCAATGTGTCCCAGTTTTCCCTCCTGCAGCTGAATGGCAGCCTAATCGCCTCCTTCCAGCCAGTCCCTCAAGAGTCGCTGGCATTGCTGCCAAGATGGCACTTTGCCCACACTCTCATCCAGAAAACGGCTGCAGGTGGAAAGCTGGGTTTGGTGGTACCCAGCAAGGAGGGGGTGCTGTATTCCATCCTTTCCATCTCAGAGCCGGGGTACAGATGCGTGGCGGGGATGGAAGAGGTTGGCTGCGTGCCGCTGCTGCAGATGGATTCTTCATCCTCTGTATGTTTCTAGTTTCTTTCTTTACAAGGATGATCTCCAAGATCAAGTTTACCCATGTGGTTTTCTGTAATGATTATTGGATGACAGGAAAAGAAGAAGAAGAGAAAAGGAGCCGCTGACAGACACTTTTGGTTGATACATTATTGCTGTCGAAAAATGTTAGCAAAATACAAATTCACGCTGCTATTCCTCTTGTGAGTGCTGGTTTCAGGTTTTGGAGCAGTAGAAAGATAGCTATCCCTGGCAGACTCTTTCAGCTCTTCCCTTGGAAGAAAATGGCAAGTTATAAAATTGCAGAACTTATTTTGAGCAACAGTAGTGTGCTGTTGGCATCCCTTCTCAGGACTTCACCTAGTCATTTTGAAACAGTGCCTGGATTCAGATGAGTTGTCCTCATTACCTGCTTCACACTGATTATCTGATACTCTTCTGCACAACCCATGACTGGGAGGAAGAAAGTAGCTTGCTGAGTCCTTTGGAAGTTCAGGTGAAGTTTGCAATTACTCATGCAATGACTGAAAGTGCATGTTCCCAATTCACCAAGCATTGAGCAAACCAGTTGTTGGCATCATTTCGTTGTGCAGCTAGGGAATTAGGACGAGGAATAAAAAAGTAGCAGGTGGTAAATGTTTTTATGCCTGTCCTGGAAAATGAAGGAGGGAAGCCAATGAGTCTTTGTGTGGTCAGCAGAGCTGATTATGGAGTGACCCATTAGTGTGTTGTCCTGTGAAGTTGAAGAAATGTGTGAAGAAAAGATTAACCCTATGTATCAAAAGTATCTTTCTAAATCAGATTAACAATTAAGATCAATTCCTGAATTCCTGTGAAAAATAAGCAGATTACTTGCAAGTGAACCCATGCCCTCTCCCACTCCCTGCTGATTTCTTTTGAGCTTTGACTAGACAGTGAGAGGACAATTTGGCACAAGCTTACCATGACTGATTTGTTGATTTATAAGGACTGAAATCTCTGTGGCAGTTTTTCCCCCTACAGTCTGTAGATGAGACAGAAGGACTCGAGGATGCAAAACTCCAGTATTAATGAAAGTGACAAATAATAAATTTTATATAGGTACAGAAGAACTTATAGTCATCACTTAAACTACGAGTAACCTTGGAAGGATAACCTAGCTGATAGAAACACACAGCTCCCACATTTTCAGTAATAGATGCCATTGCAGTTTTTAAATACAGATACTAGAGGAAACACTGAAAATTAAGTAAAATGTGGGGTGGGAAAGAAAGAAATTACTTACAAAGGTCTGCTTTCCTTTTCACCTGACATACAGCAGGGAAGATCCTACAAAGAGGGCAACTTGATTAAGCGTGAGATCCCTGATGTTTCAGGCTTGGGTTGAGTTTCTGCTCATCTACAGCATCTGGCCCATGTGCTGGCACCTGAACATGAAGTTTGGGTGATTCCTAGCAGGAGTTACAGCTTTCCCTGTTAGACTTTTCTCTTTAATTATCCAGAATAGGTTAAATCAACGTTTTCAAAGACCAGCACTGTCTGACTGTTTCCATCCACATAACTTTCAGATTGCCCTGCAGCATTCTGCTGTCTCCTAGATCTAGGTAACAGTTTTGATCTGATTTCCCATGCTGTTGCTCACTGGGTGCTGAGTATTTTTGTGTCCGTCTGCTCACAAACTGGAGCTAGAAGTGCACATGTGAAGTTACAGTTCAGATCCATTTGTACAGAATGAAGTCTGTCAGTTTTCTCTGCTACTTTATATGAAGCATTCAAACCCAATGCTAGTTCCTGGACTGAGCTTTTCTTTGTCCAGGAAGCCGTGCTTTAGCTTGCATTTTAGAGGTGTAGCTAATGGAAACCAGTCCCTCCATTATGTTGTCTTTGGTTCTGGTTAACCCCAAGGACAGGGAGGGATGGCAGGAAAAATCTGAATGCTGAAAACCCCAGAGCCCTACCAGAAGTACATTTGCTGTTTGCTTTTTCATAGGTTAGACTACTTTGAAATGCATAGGCAAATCTTTCACTTTCCCTCCTACTCCTGCTTCCTATTGTGAAGGTAAAAATTCCATTTTATGAAAGTTGATTAGTTACTTGTCAGTATTTTTAGCAAGGCTGTACCTGAGTGAAGTTTAAATCATAGCAAAGGTGAATGCAGCTTGATGAAAGCTACAGACCTCAAAACTTGAACCTGTCTGGTTCAGCTGGGATCAACTATAATTCTCTGCTCATTAAACCATTTCATTCTGATAAAATACATTAAATGAAAAAGTGTTTAGAAAGAAAAAGAAAAAAGGAAGATGTCAAAACATTATCCCTGCCAAAAAAAAAAAAAAAAAAACAATCCTCTGTTAATTACAGGGTTTTTTCTTTCAAAGGAACATCCATGTCTGTTCACATGCATCAACCGCACTAACTAGGAAATGTATTTCAGTAAGATAATATGTAAAAAATAATAATAGGAATTTCTGATTAGTTTTGGCTGTTGAAAAGATTTTCTTATTCATCAAAGACTTTAAATAAACATCTGGCATGTATAAGCTAAAAATAATTTTTATTGTTGTGAAAATGTTTTGCAAATACTGATTCTGTCTTTGAGCTGAGAAAAGAGTTATCAAATTTTATTGATATATGCTTATTTTGTAAACATTTATGAAAATCTTGGGTTTCATTTCATTGTGTTTCACTTCTACCTTTGTATTAGGAATAATATTTTACATGCTGTGAAATATTTTACTGTAGTGAGGATAATTTCGTTACTAATTGTCAGCTAGTCTCATTAGTACAACTATGAGGTCCATAAAAATTTCCATTAAAAATACAAAACCAATGTGAAATCCCCCTCCTCCTCCAAGCAAATGACTCATGCAGGCACACTGATCAGCTAAGATAATATATTAAATAGTTGTGCCCTTGCTGAGCGCCTTCTATTTTCTGACTCATCCTTTAGCTACATGTGTAGCTAATTCTTAATTATCTATCATCTAATTATCTATTAGATAATCTTGTATTTAATTTTCTTTTGCACTTCAGAAAGTATATGCATGAAAAGCTTTAGTTTAAAAGCCCAAGAGTCTTGCGCAGGACCCATCTGTGGTCATGGCATGGTTAGATAATCATGTATCAGCCACTGTATTCACATTTATGAATGCTCCAAACTTCCAACTTTGTCTCCAGGACTTTTCCACAGCTCTTATGAATTGCATGCCTCTAACTTGATCTGCATAGACCCTAATTTTTCCATCTTGCTTTTATTAAACTTGAAACTGAAAAATATGGTATTTGCCCATTAGATCTCTTATGATAAACAACTTGTTCATTATCGCTACACCAGCGGTGAAAATCCAATGAGGGTAACCGAGACAGGATCTCGGTGCTCTTACAAACTGCCTTGATTGCATGCTACAGGAACAGCACACTCCCTCATATCCGAGTGCTGGTAATCTCAGGCACAAGAATGCTAGAAGTTATCTAATGTGTATAACAGGGAATAAGAGGGAAGGATGCATTTTAGGTACATTTAATCAGAAAGTCCTGAAGTGGTTTGGAAAGTTGGTGGAATATAGTATACCTGAAGATTCTTGCATTGCTTCTTAGCAGAGGTGTTGTTGATTGGCTGGGTTTCATGCTTGCACGATGCATGTTGATGGAGCAGACAGATCTTCCTAGTGCACTAGAAAGCCCTGCGGTGGACTCATGTGTGGGTTTAGCACACATGAAGCTTTACAGTGAAATTGGGTACTTAACTTTCTAGACCTCCAAAGCCTATTTGTGTGCTGTAGGACACAGATCCTTCGTTCCTGGCTCAGGAAATAAAAGTAGTGAAACAGTTCTCCAAAAGACTAAAATCACAGAGTTACACTGAGATGTGAAATCGCCACTGACTTGGACCATCAGCCCTCAATATTGCTATTTCAGCTCATCAGGGTTATTTCAGCATGTGCCTTTGCACTGGTTTGCATAGTTTCATTGTAGGAAATCCCTCATAGAATCGTAGAATCATAGAATAGTTCGGGTTGGAAAGGACCTTAAGCTCTTCCAGTTCCAGCCCCACTGCCATGGGCAGGAACACCTCCCACTAAATCATATCACCCAAGGCTATGTCCAACCTGGCCTTGAACACCGCCAGGGATGGAGCACTGACAACCTCCCCGGGCAACCCATTCCAGTGCCTCATGTCTCCTCGATCAACCACATTGCTTACTGCCGTGAAACTGGCAGTTCAGAATCTTTTCACTCCCATCTGCAAGACAAATGGCATCTGTCTGTGGTGAGAGAAAGCTGAGAAAAGGCCTTGCAGATGCTTCCCAGGGGACATCAGACCTTACTTTTCGTGAGTGACACTGACAGCCTTGATTACAAATAGGCCTAGATCTTCCTTGTTCTTCCTACATCTTGCTCTTTCTGGCTCTCAGTAGGACTTGTCTTTGCTACTCCTGTGAGCGTCACGAGCTGAAATTGAGAGATTTGGTCATTATTGTGATAGACAGGGATAGGAAAGAGCAAGCCCAGAGGGTGGAGAGGAAATAGGACAGTGTGCAAGTTGTGTCACTCTGTAGAGGCACAGCCTTTCTTTGAAAGCTGGCTAAAGGGTATAAATTATAGCAGCTCTTGTCTCTTGACTGTGTTTTCACACCACAAACCAACCTGACACCAAAGAGGGAAAGATTAGCAAGAAAATGATACATTAAGCATTTGTGTTGCCACGGTTTTGGCTCTGGTATTGATCTGTCTTCTGTGCATGTGTTACCAAACAAGGGGTTGGCACATTAGGAATGAATGGAGAGAGGGAAATACACCACATGGCTACTTTCTTGACACATCCATTGAAATTTCTTCAAACACGTAGTTTAAAGCAGGTTCCTATACATATACCATGTTATATATATTCCTCAAACAACGTTCATTCTCCCTGCCATGTGAAGATGTCATTCTTAATCTCCAGCATTTCACAGCAACAGAAGGCCAGATCCTGATGTAAATTCACGTATCTGCCAAAGCTGGTGGGCTACACCAGTGAATACCATTTGGGAATCTAGGTCAAAGAAAGCAGATGCCCAGTGCTTTATGGGCTTTACAGGCATGAACACATCCAGCATTATGGATTGAAAAGTGCAGCTACAGCATAAATGCTCCATTTAAAATTCTCTTACAACAGCATTTGAGCCTATACTGTAATTATACATATTGTATTTCCTTGTATTCAGACCCATAGGGAATTTATATTGTCCTTGCTAAAGCCAGAGGGACTGAAGGAAAGCAGTCATTTAATGATTCAGCTGTCTTGGGCTCTATGATTTAATCAATCATATGAAAGAAATTTTTAGATTCTTTGTGTTTAGAGTTCTCTTGTCTGAGCAGAAAATGTTCCCTTTTTGAATTGCTTTAATAGCTGTATTTATGCAGCTGAAAGTTCCTTAAGAAATGAAAGTAAAATCAAATTGCTGAGAATGCCTAGATAATTTATCAGAGAATATTCAATTAGAATATATTAATATTTTAGATTTCCATCATTAATTTAATATTCAGAGATTTAATTTAGTCGTTGAATTGCTGTAGTGCCATGCGTGGGTAGGTTGTTAGGCTGAGTGCTTGAAACACCTGCCACAAATGGGTGAATCTCACTTTGATTCCCAAGAGCACAAATGCCTTTCTACTGACATAAGTCTTGCAGCAAAAACTCAGACACTAAATCTTGCCTGTGCTCTGCATTTTTCCATAATTGCAGAATGGAATAATGCAATCTTCCAACAGAAATAAACGCAAGAGCCTTATTTATTTATGCATTCAAATCCAGACTGAAGGGGAATTTGGTGCTTTGTGGATCTGAGTTTGTCAGTGTGTTACTGAAGAATTTCATTCTGCCAGCCCAGCCTTGTTACTTGCTCAAGGAGAACTATCGTAAGTGAGGTTGGGATTTTAAGGTGATTGACACTTTGCAGACAAATATCAAGGACTCCCATTGCACAGTTCAGCTGAAAATACTGCCCTTGAGATTTCGCCATTTTCCAGAATGCTTTGGGAATAGTAACGTGAATGGAAAAAAGCCTCGCGAAATCATAAAGAAACACTAAATCATAAAATGCCATTTGGTTTGGAAGTGATACATTTCCATCAAACACCGTGTCCCAGCTGCATGAAAGAAATAGAATCAATTTTTAATTTTCCACTCAACATAAAAACTGAGATTCTCAGAAGCCATTGGCAGCAATGAGACTGCTTCCCCTCTGATGGAGAAGTATCTGCATGATATTTCAGAAGCCTCAAAATTCATTGGTAGTATTTCTGATTTTCTCCATGGTCAAGCAGAATCTCAGGATGTTCCTTTTTTTAGTTGACTGTTTATAGTATGGGTTAAAGTTGGGTTGTCTCCAGGTGCATCATTGCAGGATCAGGGCTTGTGCTTGACACTTAGTGTCTTAAAACTTACATCCATGTACGTGGATGATTAATTATTGTTGACACAAATCCAGGTCAGATTTGTGCTAATAGATTACTGAAAAGGAAAGCCATCATATAGCTACCAATTTTGGAAGCATGAAAAATTGAGATATTATGAAGAACGAAGGACAGTGAAAATCTGGGGTGCAGTGAGTCAAGCCAAGAGGGTACAGGGATAACAGACCTTTGGTCTGACCTTTTGTCAGATGCTTTAAACTGTTTTGCAGTTGTTTAGCATCTCTGCAGGGTGGTGGGGTGCCATATACTAGCAGGTATTTGTGTCCCTGCCACCGACTGCTACTCGTTAAATACATATTGTGAATTAGAATCATAGAATTGTTTAGGTTGGAAAAAACTTTTAAAGTCATCAAGTCTAAACATGATACAAACATACATCTTTGCTTAGATATTTTGTCTTACAGGATCTGATCTTTTCAGCCTGTTTCCCTAACTGGGGATTGTCTTTCGTTCACAAATAAGAAACCGAGGCAGGAAAGATGAGTAGCTTTGTTCGAGACCACAGAGCTGTTGCCATGGCCATGAACAGCACTCTTCAGTATCAGCATCTGGGCCTGTCCTTGGGTTATTTGAAAAATCTCATAATGGACTTGAGTTTTTCAGAGTATTCAGAAATGTTTTGTTGATGGCTCTATTCAATCACTTCATTTTCTGTCTGGGTTCAGCTGCTACATCTGCGCATTGGGTCTGCTAATATACAGGCTTTTGTTTAGAATGATGCAGAGGTGCTTGTCTGCCGTGACCCAGGGACTAAGGAGCAGCTCCTTTTCTGTGCTGGGTCTCAGTCTATTCCTCCACACTCCACACACATACACACCCCCCCGCCCCCCATCCAGCCCTTACATTTTAGCTCCTGCTCCAAGTTCACCTCGGGAGCAGGAAATGTGGGAAGCACAGAAGGATAAGTACCCCCCGCCTTGAACTGTCGTACCAGGCATGCTGCAAAATAGTTTATCAATCACTCCAAAGAGTATTTAGCTGTAATACCCCATTGCACACATTGCAACATATCATTACATCCCCATCCTCTCCAGAAAGTGAGATAACTGTAATAGCCGTTCAGTATGGCTGTCATTATGTATAGAGGCAAAGACAGGAAGGCGTAGTCAGAGCTAATGTACGCAGCTCATGAAAGCTATTGAAAATCTGTAAAGACAAGGGTGTACATGAAAACAGTAGGTTAATTTGCTAGGAAAAAAAGCTTTGGTTTTGCTCATGCCTTTTCCAAAGAAAAATAGTAATAATGAAAAAAATTGAGACAGGAACAAAGAACTTGCAACCTGCGCTTTTGCTGCAGTAGTTCATTATTTAACACTCATCACCCACATTAGTATTAGGTTACTGTGGGACTTTGCTCCATGATGAGTTGACATGGAGTCCCGAAGACATAGTGGCACTGTGTGGGTGTGAGTTTGGATTTGCAGAATGATGGTGCAGATATAACCTTGACAGCTAGGCTGTTGCTGAAATTCACTCTATCAGGTTGAAGTGAGATAGGAAGCAAAAAACCCATCCACGCTTTTTAATTCCTTACTATTGTGTATGTTCTTGCTAGTCTGCACTGCTGAAGAATCAAATTCAGCACCTTGGAATTTCAGATGTCAGCTTTTAAAATTTTAGACAATTTACTCTTGGGATGATTTTAAGCTTTCACTGCAGCAGTTAATTGTTGTATTTGTAACTGCTGAGATTTTCACTGATAAAGGTGTCCCCATCTAAATCCTTTCTCAGCTGTCTCTAACACGGAGTGATGAGAGCTGTAAGCCTTAGATGATGGGGCACCAAAGAGAGGAAGTGCAGGAGTTTACCACAACTTTGTTAAAGGGCCCGTTTCTTTGCCATTTGTTCTTTCCCATAGTTGTTATCATATTTTTAATAGCATTCATATTTGTTGTTAATTTCCTTAACTTTCCTCCTATTTGAACAAGTAAAACAACTTAAAAACAAACAAAACCTTGGATTCTATTAAGGAAAACATTTTGCCCAAGGCAGTTTGGTTATCTGCAGATGGTACTGAACGTTCTGGCCCTTGTTCAGCCAAACAGAGATTTAAATACGTGCCTAAATTTCAGCCTTTAAGTAGCTCCAGTGGCACTTCTGAGTCAATTTAGTGCCTGGAAACTAAGGACACGAATAGTGTCATGCTGAATATAGACCAAGCATTCAGCATTGTGCAGTACCAAAATCTTTGGCCATGCTTACAGTTTTTCTTCTTAGATTCTCTATTTTACTTACATTTCTTTTCATGTAATGGAATCATGCAGAGACCACTCTTTCAGATGTGCACACACATCCAAGCCTTTGCATATATCATGCATGCATACTCCTTTTTTTCCTGACCAAGCCAGCCAAGCAGAGCTTGGTTTCAGGACCAGGTTGGACAGGGCTTGGAGCAATCTGCTCTAGTGGAAAGTGTCCCTGCCTATGGCAAGGGGTTGGAACTGGGGGAGCTTTAATGTCCCTTCCAACACACACCAGTGTGAGATTCTATGAGTTTCTTTTCCCTTCACAAACTAACAGAAACTCAGGCATCCCCTAAAAGCCCCTGCAGCAGTTGGGCAGGTGAGCTCACCCTTCAAGTGGAATGGGGATTTGACTGCAGGTGCAGGAGGTTTTGGTATCCTCTTCATGGGAAAGTGAGCTGTGTTTGACTGCAGCAGACCCTGGCTGTGGGTATTCTGTAGAAAAAGCCTCTAGGAGGAGTAAGGGCTGTTCATGCTTCATGAAGGATGAGAGAGATGTGCTGGCAAAGGACTTCAAGGTGAGTGGCTTTTTGGAGCATGGTTCAGGGCTCAGGTAGAAGTAGCTGGAAGGGAAAGCAAAGGAAGCTGCTCTTGCTCAAATGTCCTGTGTAGAAGAGAGCAAAATAGCAAAAGCTTGAAAATGAGTATTTGATGTGGCTTGTGGTGTCATTTCATATCAGTGGAGGGCTGCTGGGTATCCACCCAGCCTCACACAGCCCTGACGAGTCTGTGCACTGCATGGGACTGGGCTTCATCACTAGTTCATTCCTGGTTGTTGATGGGCAAGTGAGAAGAGAGCAGCTGAGGGTGAGGACTCAGCAAAGGCTGTTGTGCCAGTAAGGCCATGACTTAGAAAACTTGCATATTACACATGTAAGGGGTTTCGTCCCTGTCTCAGGTCTGTGCATGGTTTCTGGGATATATATGTGTGTGTGCATATGTATTTATGCGTATGTATATATATGGGGTACAGCTGGAAAAGAAGTCATGCAGAGTATTCAGCCCTGTCATAATGAACCATCTGGGTGTAACCTCCCTTGCAAAGCTTTACCTGATTAATTCTGCTTTGGGGACTGGAGTTTGGAGACTAAGCCTCAGTCTCTATGACTCAACATACAATCCCTTAAACTAGAAGTTTCTAGTGGAAATATTAGACCCTTAGATACCGTAGTGCTGGTACAGTTTATCTTCCTGACTCCTTCTTTCACTCGTGATATCCACTTATTTTAAACAAAACATTACATGACCTTAATGCCTTAATGAGGTTTTTGCATCTGTGCTTGGTTTTATAGCCCTTTCAGGCTGTTTTGCAGTTGACATCTTCCTTTGTGCTTCCAGGCTTTGTGAGCTATAACATTTGTTTAAGCAAAGAAGCCTATTTTATTGTTGTAAAAAGTGGGGCAGTTTAAGGAAGGAGAAAGGCCATGTGGGCTTGTTGTTTCTGTCCAGAATGTCCAGAAAATGAAAGGCACACATTGTGTGTGAGAAGATTGAATATAAGGCCTGTGGTTTGCCCCTTTAAAGAACCGGCAAGCTGTGGTCCTCCAGCAGCCCCCTCTTGGCTAATGAAACTGCTCTGGAGGAAGATAACAGAGCTGCAGTGCCCCTATTACTATGGGACTTAGAAGAGTTCAGTGGAAATGGCCAATCTGCTGTATTTCCAAGTCACTGTGAAAAGTGTGGCAGCTAAAAGGCAGTGTTCCTTACCACATTAAGCTGTTTGGAGTTACTTCTGAAGGAGTATCAATGGAATCGTGATAGTAGAGAGAGGGAAAGAAATTAAGAATCTGCACTAAGAAGTGTTGCTAGTTAACCTACAGCTCTCTGAAGGTATTTCTGTGAGGTGGAAAACAAAACTAAATGTTTGGCTACCTTACATTTTCAATGGTGTGGCTTGCAGTGAAGTGGTCATACAATTTACTTACCAGTAAATGGCATCCAACTGCATCTAATGAAAAGAAATTAGAGTAGCAGAATCAGACATCATCAGAGTGTAAATCTTTTATGGAAGATTATAAGATTATAGCAGTTATTTATTATTTGAAAGCAAAGAATTGAGAAACAAGGTGGCAGTTTTCTTTCAGTGATGGGGAATGTACCCTCTAATGTCTCCATAGAAGAAAAGAAAAGGCTGCACCAAAGCATTCCCATTCAGCTTGATGGCAGAAACACTATTCGTTAGCATCTGGTTTTGCAGGGAAGCTCCTGTTAAGAGAGGAATTAAAGTATTGGTGGAAGCATTTCCAACAACTGTCTGGGTTTACCAAATATTTTTCAGACAGTGTTATGTTTATGGCACAGATTTTTGTATGCTAAAGGAGAAGGCAATTCAAAATGTATGGAACACCTGCTGTCTTTTAAGCACTTAAGGGAGAAGATGACACAACGTATGTGGATTTCTGAAGTCATTAAAAGAAAAATAACTTTGTTATTCCTTTTGAACCATAACCCATGATATCTGGAAGTATTAAAACATTTTCTTATCATTTTTTAATTAGACATGAATACAAAATTTAACATTCAGGTACAACATGGTATTAGGAAATCAGCTCTTTTCCTTCTCATTCTGTATCTATCCAGTTGTCAAATGTCCCCCTCCCTTCCTTTTTTTTTTTTTAACCTCTTGTTCTTAATGAGACTTCCTCCTTCTCCCTATGACTCTTTATGTAAGCAACCTTGGCTCTTGATTAATCAGTAATTAGGGAAGGAGTCGTACTGATTTCAAGTCTCTGGTATCATACTCTTCAGCTGAAATTCTGAACTAAAATCTAAAGGAAAGTCATAATGTCAATATTATGCTATGTCTATCCATATGGTGACAAAATCGCATCAGAGTCAGACCAGGCAATATGTGTTTATACAGACACAAATCTATCCTGCTTGATAGCAAGTGTAATGTAATCATAATTCATTCCCAGAGCTGCTTTCAACACACATTCTCCATTACTGCCTGCCTTTTCTGTGATCAGCATTCAATATTTCACCTTAGACTTTACTACACCTTCTGTCATCTTATGTGACACATACTGTTTCACTTCATGTTTTCTGAGCAGTTAGGGCCTAATTCAAAGTTTAATGAGCCCTCATTAACCTCTGTGAGCTTTGGATCAATCCCTTGTAGTCTAATATGGTAATAATGCCAGGGTATTATGGAGTTAAAAGCTCCCATACAGTGGTCTGAGGATAAAGTCACTGCAGGCGTGCTGCTTAATGGGATATTAATTGGATAGAGGATATTCATAAGTACTGAGCACTGAGTGTGTATATTGTTGCAAGAAGAGAATAAATACTGGATGGCATAATCTTAAAGGAGCGAAAACTTGAGTTTCCTTTTGCATCAGTTTTTACTATAACTACGTGTTATACTGATGCTGCACTATGCATCAGACATTTGAGGAGTTAATGCAGCCCGGGGAGAGTTTTGTGGCCCAGGTTAATGGGTGCTGTCGGTCACAATTCATCCTCCCTGTTGTAATCCTCTTCTGAAGTTCTGCCTGCTTTGGCTCCATCAAAATCATTCTTCAAGAAACAAATTATTTGCAAAAAGGTGGTTGCATTGGAAAGGATTCATCAAAGGGGGCTGCTAATTACACACAGCAGCTTTTTTATTTCCTTTTTTCTTGTCTGGGATAGGGTGCTTTCATTTAAAGGAACCTAAAATGTCCAGTCTGAGTTCTTGATGCCGCTGAATCTGCTGTAAGTGAGCCATCAAGTCTGGCTCTTGTTTAGGTGGACTAGAAGATTCCCTTGAGGCTGTGCTGACAGAAGACCTACCCCAAGGCGTGTCAAAGCAGCCCATACTAAATATCTTATAATGATTTCTCCTTTTTGCCCTATCCAGATTTTAAAGAAATTTTAATTCTTGGAGGTGCTGTGTTTATTAAGAGCCCCAAATGGGAGCTGCTGGAGCCAGGGGTAGAGGACGCTGTTTGTAGCAGAGCTGTGCATGGCCGTGCTCTCCGGACTCCTTATGGCTTTGTTTCATTTCCCTCTCCCCTTCACAGCCCTTACCCATTCATCATCCTGAGGACCCGAGCAGAGGCAGAGCTGGACTCTGCCTGCAGACACTGCGTAGGCTCAGCATGCCTGACTCCAATCTCAGCACTTACCTGTGTTGCCCAGATTGCCTGTCTCAAAGATAAGAGTCCTGCCATGCCTTGCAGGGGATTTGTGAAGACAAACACGTTTCTGTATTTCTTTGTGTCAGGAGCAGTGCAGTGATAGAAGCTACATCTCTACCTCGGGCGGTGTGCAGGGGAGGATCAGGCACAGCAAAGAATTAAACCCTGTTGATTTAGATTCCCATATGACCCAATGGGAGTTAGATACCTGGGTGCCTTAGCAAATCCTGCCTCATACCCAGATGCCTTTAAAGTGTGGATCTTTGTAGCGTAGGACCATTTTCCGTTTCTTCTCTGCTGTATCAGGAGATAGGCCCTTATAATAAAGAAAGACAGAAAGTGTGCATGGTCCTCCTTGATTTTTTATACTGTTTCAGATCTTTAAAAGTAAAAGCCCATGAAGGAAAGAGCATAGCAGTGTGGGAACATCTACAGGGCAGGAGTGAACCTCAGCCTGGGGCTGTGGTGATATCCTGATGCCCTCCCAGTTCCTACCCATAATGCAGAATAAGGAAGACTGTGTGCTCAGATACTGACCTCTGAGTTGTAACAGTACATGTGGACAGGGATAATCCCCTGCTTGTCCTCAAACCTGCTTGGACCTGAGGGAGAGAACACTTCATGCAAAGCTGTGGAAATGGCCAAAGTACCCCGTGCAAGGGGGTGAGGGCTGTCAGTGCTGCCTGTCCCTGTGACATGGGTCCCACCTTCTCACTGGTCTGATTCTAGCAAACTTTGCTGGCTTTCATCAGGGAAGGAGGACTGATTCCTTTCATTTATTTATTCTAAATATTCCCTGCACTTCCTGCTTTTTCCTTTCCTTCTGTGAAGCCACAGATGTACCAAGTCCTGTGTTCCTCCACGCAGCCGAGTGCTTTTCCCTTTGGGCTGGTGCTAAGTCATTTTTTCTCCATATAGCAAAGAAAAAAAAGAACAGTCGCATATGTAACCATTATAGAAATATTTTTCTGGAAACTCCCAATACATGTTAACTCCAGAAGATGTCCCAATTCTATCTTGCTCTTAAACAAAAAGCTGTGTAGTACTTGTCTCTGTACCGCCTGTGCCAGCTTGCAGTTCTCAGCACCAGTTCTTGCCTATCCTAATCCCATATGTGTGAACATGTATGCTACAAAGAACTAGGAAATTCTGCTTGATTTGGTGCTGTCCTTTTTGTTCGTTGGTTGATGAAGCAGCTGTTAAAGTAAGCCTTCCCTTTGAGTTCTGTAATGCCCTTCTCTCCCCTCCAGAACATTATTATGTGCCTGCCTTCTGTGTGTCTTGACGTTCCCAGTGCTCCCTTTAGACTTGTCTCCTGTCCCTCCATTTTGGGTCTGATCTGTTTGTGCCTTCACATTTTAATTTTGCTGTTGTGTGTTCCTGGCAAGATTTCCCCATGTGTTTTCCTATCTTGGATGGTACCCACGCTGCTGCTCTGCCAGTTATAAACCCTAGAAATTGTGAGGCCAGCTCTAGTTCTTGCACCTTCAGTCTCCAATCCTACGTCATTCCAAACCTTTCTGCTCAGGCAGAAGAATAAGAAATATTTAAAAACAAAATTAAAAAATTAATTAAAAAATAAGGCAGATTTGCAGTGACTCCGGGAATTAAGACTGTAAATACAAAGCCATTGGTGATGAAACCCAGAGCACTCCACTGTTGTCTCTCCTTGGGCTTAGCTACCAGTGAAATGTCACCACTCCAGTTTTCTTGAAAGGCTGCTGTGTTTTCTTACAGCACCGTGTGGGTGCAAGTGTGGATACTTTACAACTGAGGATATTGCTTTAAGGGTTGAATTAAAGTGTGGGAGATTTAATGAATCTTTTTCATTCAGTCTCTGTGGCTGGCCTTTTTTTATTTGTAATTATAGATCTGTCTGATTGAGAAAGATGTTTATCCATTCAATTTGATGATGAATGATCAAGAAGAAAGTATGGACAGGATGCTTTTAGAGGCTTTCAGCCCTGTAGTTTTAGCCACTTATGCTGATAGCTCACACTGGAAGATGGAATGTGAATCAGAGAAAACATGGGAAATAATAGGAGGAAAATGCAGACTCCATTTCTGATGAGTTATATTAAACCCAAAGATCTTCCACTTCATAGAGACATTATTGAAGTTTTATGCAGCTTTTGAGATTATGACAAGCTGAACAACTTGTTCTGGCTTGGTGCTCAAGCTCCATATGGTACTACTTCAGCAATTTGATGTGATATTATGAATAAGAGTGCCTGAGTAGTGAAATGTTTGGGGTTTTTTGTATCATATTGGCCTCCTGCAGTAGACATTAAAAATGAATTCTGTTTAGGATAAGGAAAGGGGGGAAAGAAACCAGACCTGTGGGTTTCAGTAGCATAATGACAGCAACCGAATGGAAATGAATTTGTGGTGATTAAGAGATTAGTTGCTGACAGCATGCGTTGGCCACGTAGGGACAGCCCCTGATCTGCAAGCTCTGCTCTCCTTTTAAGTGTTCTCTGGTACAACGCTAATACTGTCTTTGAGGAAAAATATCTTTATGTGCTAGTTTCCATGTTCAGGACTAGTGGTTTGCAAATCATAATTGTTATGCAAGTGGAAACTAATGTGTGTTAAAAATAGAATTTTAGGGTAAATATGTAATCTCAGACAAGTATATTAAAGTAATAGCAAAAGATAATAATAAAATCTCAATGTACTTCTGTAGAAGGGCCATCACTATTCCTCACGTTACTTTTCTGCTAGTTATAGGAAGTTCCTTCCTTGAATTGTGTTGCTAAAAGCAGTTCATGGATAGCAGAATGTGATTGCTGAAATTTGGAGGATGAAGTAATGTGATGTCTGGTACAATTCACCAGTAATGGTCACTGTTAGTGTGTTAAGTCAGTTTTTAATGAATTCTATAGATGCAGCAAAGTGCTCTTCTAAATACATGCATCAAACAAGGATGGATTTGAAGTAATCCTTTGTGTAAATCATTTATCTGGAGATAGCCATGGTGAGTGGAGAAGACCACATTGGCACATGGCTGTGCAAGGTCCTTGTGAGCTGTAACTGTCAGTGCTGGTGTGCTCAGAGGGGACAGTACAGGTCCACCAATCCAGAATTGCTGTGAGGAGGAGAGGTGGTGCCTGAGTTGCCTGAGGATCCATGGCTTTATTCTGTTTCCTATAGCTGAAAGTCTTGAGCTGCTGTGAGGGACTGAGGTTTTGACCCAGCAGCTTAGAGGATATCAATATTGAGTAATTTTACCACTTCTCTGTTTTTAAATGTACTTTAAAATGGACAAAATGATTATTTCAGAGCCTGCCCAGAGCAGAGACCCTGGAGATGTGTGTCAAGCGCTGGCTAAAGACAGATGAGCCTGGGGCTGTTGTTGCTCTTGAAGTACTTGCTCCAAAGCAAGAGGGAAGTTGTCTGACCCTTGGGGTGTAAAGGGCGTTTTTTTACATACACCAAGATTCTGGTCTCTGTGCTAGCTGCAAAGGGCAAAGGAAGGAAGGTCTGGCCTGTGGACAGCAGGACTGGTACTCCTCCAAGGTCTAGGTTGGCAGCTAGAACCAACTTTATCTGCAGCAGAAGGTGGCTGCTGGGTCCCAAACCTATGGACCTCTGTAGCTGTGGCTTCATGGAGCCTGCCCTAATGTAGGTGCCATTCTCTGTGGTGTGTTTTAGTTTCCTCAATGTGCAGTTAATAAATAATAAATTCCCTTTTTTAGGGGGGGAGGTGGGGAAGGGGTTTAAAAGGAGTAAGGATAGCTGAGACCAAAGTTTTTTTGCGTGTGAACTTGCACAAAGGCCGCACGAGGAGGAGGGAAATGTGGCAGGGAGCATGGAGATGATGGATTTGACGCAGAGCTAATCACTTGAGTGTTTGTGATGCTGGAATAACAGGTTTTACTGAATGCATGCCTTGAAAATTTGACCCCGTTTCTTAGTCTGAATTAGAGCTCTATTAGGAGAGTTTTAAGGGACAAATGCTGCTTCGAACACAAACTGTTATTAGAGAAAAATGTCTGAGTTTTTTCATTTTTGATAATTTTGAAACAGTAATTTTGGCATTTGTCATGTCTGGATGTTCTCCTGAATTTCTTTTTTCAAACGACATTTGGTTCAGAATAGAGCTTTCGATTATAACATTTTGGTTTTCTACTCTTGAGAATTTTTTTTTTCTTGTTCTTAATATATTCCCAGTTGGAATTTATTTTCTGAAAAACATATTCTGTGTTTCTGCAGTGATTTCTGGCAGTTGCACCCTTTTATGCATCATTCTCCCACAGTGTGAACATTTTAACCTTTTCTTAATTACTAGCATTTCCATTCCTGCTGTTCATTAATCTACACTGGGCACGGACCGTGATGTGTCACCCAGGGATGCTGCTGCAGCAGCAGCTCAGCTCTTGCTCTGTGGAAATCTATGGGGCATTTGCCACTTCCCTTTTGAAGTCTGAACTTAAAACTGATTTATTTATTTCCGAATGGGTAGGTTGACTGCTTGTCCTGGTGAGTTATCTCCTTTTGTTAAGCTATTTGAAGTGCTACATATGCTAAAATGTTGTAAAATCTAAGTGCTGTTACCACTCTTCAGTAATAAACAATGCATAGCATATTCGTAATACAAGTACACAAAAAAACAACTACAGCGGAATTATGGCTGACACCTGGTAAAATGTAAACCAAGACAGAAATTAAGCAGTAAATTACCCAGCAAGGTTGAGGTCCAGCCTCTTTTCCTGCTCCTCCAGTTCTCACTTGTAAATTGAATGTGGCTGAGTCTGTAGCTTTTGCTACCTGGGTTTTGTTCTCACATATTTAGTAGCTCTCAGACTTCTTTTCACAATTGAATTGCGGGCACAAATGTTGTTGATGCTGAGAGAGACTAAATGGCTAGGCAAAAATCAGAAAGGGTATATTTAAGAACTGAACAGAGTCTCCCAAATGCCTCAGTGTAATCCCCATGTCCCCTTTTCTTGCATTTGCTCTGAAGTTTTTAAGATACTGCTGGTGGTAATTGGAAAGCAGAGCTGATAGATACCTCTGCAAAACAGAGTTTTAAAACTAAAATTCAGCCAAACTTAGAGATTTATTTTGATTATTCGCACTCTGTATTATCATCAGCAGTATTATGCATTTAGTAATGAACAAAGGCACTGGTTCTCAAAATATGACTGTATTTTAATTGAAATTAAGATTCTAATTTTTAAGTAGGTTTAGTCCTTCATTAATTCTCTGCAGATAAAGAAAAGCCCACTTTCTGAAGAGCTTTTATTTAGAATACACCTGGGTATTCCTGAATAGTAGTTCTCACAATTATTCAGCCCCAGGTTTCTAAACTATTTGTACTGAAAATGTATTGGTGAGGGTAGAGTATTGCTATTTTTTCAAGTCTAGTCCTGGGCAAACTGTGCTGGTTTTGATGTTGATGGTAAAGCTTCATTTGCACTTCTCAGTCCTCATCATGTCTAAAATAGTACTGCAAAACTAGCCAGGAACATCATTGCATAAAAGCTGGGCAAACTGGAGAATGCTTAAGAGACAGTGATTTTTCCCCTGTTCCAACCAGCATGGTTTCAGTTTTCATACTTTGCTTCCTAACACTTTCCCAATTGCACAGAAGCATGTATTCCCTACCACCGTCCAAAGCTTTCTGTGCAATCTCATAACTTTGTCCCACTCCCTCCTGCATGGAAACAGTGAAAACTGTATTTGAGTCCAAACAGTCTTTAATTTCCCTAAGCTAAGATCTGTCTGCAGCCAAGCCGTATCTGAACAGCTTGCTGCCTTCACGGCTTCGCTATGTTTTGAACATGTTGCCTTGTTTGGATGGCAGGAGGTTAGGAGAAGATGGCACCACTCGAATATGAGCCCTCTTTGAAGAGGTGCTGGTTGACCCTTGGCTCCTTGTTTTCATGCCTGATGAGGAGTGCTGTTGTACATACACAATTATAGTGGCTGTGTGGTAGGAAAGAAAAGTTACTTTACAAATTCTTACTAATTGGAAAAAAGGAAGAAAAAAAATATGAATATTGCAAAAAGAATCTGCTTACTTCGGTGCGTGCTGATGCTGCACCTGGCTGCAAGCAGTAGAGGGCTTAGCTCACTTGATTGGACATTACTCAGGGGAGATTTTGGGCCAAGTTTCCAGTCTTGCCAGTAGTTTCTTCCTCCAGTTCATTAATTAGCAGCTCTACCTGTTTACATAATGACGTGCTGGGAGAGCCTTTTTCAGTGTGTTCCCATATTAAATGTCACAATGTTCTCTTGATCACATTAGAAATGTCTGACCAGAAAGTCTCCAGCATTTCACAACACTGTGTGTGATGCATGGAAGGGAGCAGTCTATGATGGTGCTATTGAAAAGTCAGTCCAGGCACATTTTCTGTGGTATCATTTCTCAGTGCTCAGCTGTTTGAAAGTCAAAAGATAATTACTTATATTTTATATATAAATTAATACTTTTATGCATGCAGCAATTGAATTTAAACTTGTGTTCTCAAATGAGGTGTTTTAGTTCAGTTTTGCTTAGAAATAGGTAACTATAATTTGATGACAAGTCAGGGTAGCTGAGAATAAGTAGTATTGCTGTCAGCCTGTCTGATGATGAGGACTGGTCCTGTGCAGGGTTATACAAAGTTGTTATGAAGTTGGCATCAACATGTGTAGCATTTTGGCAGCTCCCTGCCACAATAGTGCCTGTGATCTGGTGTATGGACAGGTGAGCAGTTGACAGAGACTTTGTGGGTCGGGGTTAAAGGGAGAACAGCGATGGGAGACATTCTTGTGGGGATCTGTTACAGACCGCCTGACCAAGAGGACTCCATGGATGAAGCACTTATAGACAGATAGGAACAGCCTCACGCTTGCAGGCCCTTGTTGTCATGGGGGACTTCAACCACCCTGATATCTGTTGGAGGGATGGTGTGGCCCGGCACAAGCAATCCAGGAGGTTACTCGATTGTGTGGAAGACAACTTCCTTCTGCAAGTAATAGAGGAGCCGACAAGGAGAGGTGCCATGCTTGACCTTGT
>JANRGW010033748.1:40672-65490 GCA_024733675.1 Psilopsiagon aymara
GGAATGGGTTGCCCAGGGAAGTTGTGAATGCTCCATCGCTGGAGGTGTTCAAGGCCAGGTTGGACATAGCCTTGGGTAGTATGGTTTAGTGGGAGGTGTCCCTGCCCATGGAAGGGGGGTTGGAACTAAATGATCTTTAGGTCCTTTCCAACACTAACTATTCTATGATTCTATGACAGCATGCCAGATAGGCAGCTCAAACACAAGCGTGGGTGTTTTTCAGGCAGGAGCTGCACAGCCAGCAAGCTTCATTGCAGGACACACCTTTCTACTTCAGTCACTGCCAGCTGTGTACACAAACTAGTGCAAATCCCAGTCTCTCCAAACTGTTTAGCCTCATTAGGTCTCTAACCGGTTTACAATAAATGTGGAGATGCCAGGTTTACCTTGGTTTTAAGAGTGACGGTGATGGGGTTTGTATCTACTTGGCTTTTTCTGACAACTGAGTATTGACATCCACAGAAGTGAGCACATCTGATGGTACATATGAAGTGAAATCACAGCTTGCACTGGGGTTCTGGTAACAAGTTCATGTAGGTACATGTAGATTTCTGTAACATTGGTTGAAGATATAGGGCTGCCAACAGGAAGTATATTTAGGTGTGTTTTTTTTCTTTCTTTTTATCAGGAACCTGTGTCTATTGCAATGTGATTGGAGATTAAATTCTGAGGATACTAGTATTTAAAAGGATTTTCCCTCATCTTTCCTTTAATCCCTTTATGCTGAATGTATGCTTCATTTTTCTGTTCTAGACTGCGATTTGTTAAAAGGGATGGGGAAGAAGGTTTGTATTTCACTTTCTGGCAGTCTGAGCTATATGTGGTTTGCGTAAATTCTTCTTGCAGCATAGAACATTTGAAGGCAAGAACTCCTTTTTGTGTCTGTGGAAGGGTAAAATCAAACTTCTCCTACAGAGCGTTTCAAAGCAGTTCATTAGAAACAAGCATTTTACATTCACGTGCCCTAACCAGAACTCGTTTTGAAGAGTCTTGAAGGCAGTGACAAATAGAAGGGGTTTATAATGTGTAACTTGGTTGAACTGCTAGCATTCGGCAGAGAGGCATCTTTTGTGCAAAGCTAAAAGTGTCATAGGCTAGAATGAAGCAATAGTAAAAAGTAAAATTCTGAGATTTTCCTTTAAAAATATGCTTCAAGCATTCACAATAGAGCTGTGCTTTTAAAGCAGTCAGACCTATCCCCTACAGATTAATTAGTAGTACAATGGCTGGTTTTGAAAAGAAAAGATGGTAAAGGTGGCTGTATTGAAAAACTTGCCAGATGTCTTGAAAATATACAGAGAGATAACCAGCAAGAGCAGTCTGCAAGGAGGCAGAAGCATGGTCCAGAGCTGCACAAATCCTTCTGCAGTGGAAGATTTGTGCAGCTCTGGACTATCCTTCTGCTGCGTACCCGCTCTGCAAAAGGCGGCATCACCCTTTTGCGTTCAGCACAGTGTTCACTGTGGCATGCAGCCTCTGCTCAGCTCTTCCTTATCTGCTTGGGACTGTAAATAGATGAATGATTCCTTACTTTGGGTCAGGGAATTGTAATATCCCTTGGCCATCACAGCAGATCTGTATAAGCGAGAGATCAAAATCCAACCTGTACTCCAGCCTCTGCCATCCTGAGAAAACAGGTCACGTTTGATCCTGGAACACATTACTATTAAACTTTTCTATTACTCTAGAAGGAAGGAACATTGTCAAACCAGATAGCTCAGCTTTGTGAAGGATTTAATGTGCTCTTACAGTGACCTCATGTGGAGCAAAACAGACACCTTGCCCTACTCCAGGGCAGGAATGCTTCTCATCAATACCTCTCCTCTGTCAGAGCTCTGCCTGGTAGTCCAGCACTTCTCCCTACTCAGGGAAGAAGAGGTGAATTTCTTTCCATCTGGATAAACTTTCACGTTTAGAAAAAAGCCTCCATTTATTGTGTCAGAGCCACAAGCTGCTTGGTGAGCGCGCGTCTGAGAGGCCAGAAGTAGCGCTTGCTTTCAGCAGTTCAAATACCCAACCTTGTTCTCTGCAAAATGGTTTTAATAAATGTTATATCAGTTTTAATATCATGGGTATTTCATTTACAAGGTGATGATGTGTTTTGTAGAGCATGCAGTGCGTTTCATTTAGCAGTTACATGCACTGAGGGATGCATTGAATAAAATATTACTTTAAAATGAAATTATTTTTTTAATTTCATATACAGGCTCTCCAGGTTGATGCATATTACATCTGATTCAAATGGTGATGCAAGTTCTGTAACCTGGTTCTTCATGCAGTATAATTTTTTCCATTGTGTTGTCCAGTGAATTTTATGAGTATTATTTGTTAATATGTTCATTTTTATGCTATTCAAATAAGAAAGCAAGTGATTCCAACACAGTAACTGATCATGCTGTGAAATTAGATTTTGAGAGCAGGCTTTAAAGGGAAATAGTCTGCTTTGCCTTTGTGAGAGTGTCTGTAGCTCTGGTGTGGTTCCTTGGCTTAGATGATGCAGCAGCAGCTCCTCAAAACCAATACCCAGCCAAGGCTGGGAACTGGTGATCTGAGGAGGCACATGTTAGTGCAAGGGCCCCTTTATTCAGCAGAGCCACCACTTGATGAGCCAGGTATGGAGACAAGGCAATGGGGACACCTTGGGTCACACAAGACAGATGAGTGCTTTGAGCAGTGCTGGCTGGAGGCAGGACAGGAGATGGCACAGATTCCCTCTTCGCATGAATGGAGCTGAGGATGTCCTCTGGCTGGCTGAGCCTGTGAGGACTTTTGTATAGGGGCTCCAGCCTTCCCGCAGTAATCCGTACACCGCACCAGTAGCCTTCCATATCTGGGGTGCACTAAGCAGTATTGTCAGCTGAGGGCTTTCCTTTCATCTTCTATCTTCTGCCCTGCTTGAGAGTGTGTAGAAAGAGAAATCAAGGCGTTCAGCCTCTGTGCTTTGTGAGTCACTCATGTTGAATCACTTTGAAGGCATAGAAAGGGGGAAAAAGCCCTTTCTGGGCTTTCTTAGGCTGTGCTGCAGCACTCCAGCAGTGTGCTGTTGGAGTCCACAAGACCTCTCAAGTAGCTCCAGGCACAGTTTCTAAGCCCTTGAAAGTTTCATTGCTGTGTTGTTTGATATGTTATCCAACAGAATAAAATATTTCCGGTTAATGTTTTAAACATGTGCAGCACTAACTAGCTAGCACACAGAGGGCAGCAGCTAGCACGGGTGAGGAGCCCGCAACCCAACCTGCTCATGATTCTCACCAAACAATGATGAACCGCTGGAGTCTGCAGTCCCGTCATTTGCTGCTTTCATGGAGGATGGGGGAAGGAAAGCAGAGGGATGGGAAGGCGTTTGGGGAGCTGAAGCCACTAGCCCTGTGCTTCACGCATGCCCCTGTACAAAAGGCAGAGAGGATTCTGCTGCTGTGGAGTAAAGGTTTTGTTGGCCTGAAGTCATGATGATCAGGAGTGAATTCATCCTGCAGGTCCTAGTTCACCAGTTTCCCGTCCAGAAGATGGTCCTTCCTTCCTTAAAATCCTGATCATTGTTCAGAGAAAGTAGAAATGGGCCCAATGTGCATACTGGGAGGCAAAAGACTGTGTTTGCGGTAGGGCACCAGATCTGAAGGCAAGATATGAGTTCCATTCACATCCATAGCTGAGTCTGTGCAAGAGCCAAAACTGAAGCTGGGTGGGATGGAGGATCTCCAGGCTTCCATCTGAGTGAGTGTAAGGTCCAGATAAGCTTCACAGATTTCCACAATTTTTATATAATTCAGTGGGAGAGGCCAGCAAGGCTCCACAAGCTGAAGTCATGCCACTGTGTCCTGAAATTACCACTGGAACCCAGGAGGTGCCAGAAGGCTCCTCTTTGCAAAGAGACAGCATCTCTGATTTCAAACTCAAAACTGTTATCTGAATAGTAGTAGGTTGCCTTAAGCAGATGATACTTCTTCATGTCCATGTAGTGTGATTTCTGTTGCTGTGTGAGTGAGCATGTGACACAGCAGCAGGTGTTCAGCAAGTTTTAAGCAGATCATTAGTTGCTTTGTAAATCAGCCTTGTCTGATGAAGTGAAGGGAGAGAGGAGGGCATTTAACCTGGTGGCTGGAAAGCTGATCTCAGTGAAGCTGTGTAGGAGTTGCATCTTCTGATAACTGCATTAATTATATTCTGAAGGATTTCTTATTTTCTTTGTATTTAAATCAGGTAGAACTTTACTTTCTTCCCCCATTCCATTTTCACCCTTTATTCCGTGCAGGACTGCTTATCTAATCAGCCACTAGTGTTTTTTCTGACAGTCTCACAGCTGTGGTGACACTCGGTCTCATTCACATCAAACAAGTAAATTACTTTCATTCACAGCACCTTTTGTCTGATCAAATAGGTAATTACTATGTGAAATTAAAAGCTTCTTTAACAAAAAAGTTCTATATTGTTCCTGACTGACAGAAGTGATACAAAGAGAAACTGCTGTGATTCAAACACCGCCGTGACACCAGCCCCACCTTGGAAGCAATCAAAGGCATTATTTATACACACTCCACTCACTGGAGTGAAAATACAAACCAGGCAGAGTCAGACTGTCAGTCTGCCTTTCATCTTTGCTACCCCCCAGAATCTCTCTCTCCCCTTTTTTTTTAAAGGAGAATATCAGTTTATGCAAACAGTAAATACGACGGAAAGATCCAGATATTTGAAATATATTAGTATGATCAGTGAAGTTCCCACTACCAGTGAGCAGGGTGCTGTCTCCGATTGCTGAATGATAACAGGCTAATTCATGCTGTGGCTTTTGGGACTAGCAGTGTTGATTTTCTTGAAGCAGAAAACAAAACAAAAACACCTCTTTGAAAATGAATTTCAATATTTATCCCCAGCATCTCTTCTTCAAGGCAACATTTCATCCTCTGTTCTCTCTCTCTCTTTTAATCACGTCTTCTCTCCACTGGTGAGCATCATTCTCTGCTCTTTGCATTTTACCTCTGGGAAAGGTAGATTTATCACCAAGGTGCTTTCAATCCAACTGTCGCAAAGGACTGATGGTAAAAAATGGAATGGATGCAGTTTTTCGGAATGCCTTTCCTTAGTGAGGGCCACAGGGTTACTGCAGCCAGCAGAACTAATCATGGGGCCTGGTTCTACAGCATTATCCTGTGCAACAAAGGTAAAGAGGAAGGTAAACATAAAGTAAATATGCCTGTTTGTCTATCGGTTATTAGTGGTACACGGCTGCCAGGGATTGAGTCAAGGTCATGTTTGAGCAGGTATCTGTGACAAGAGATGGAGTTCTGAATTATGCCAGCAGGGAGATACAGTATATTTGCACTTGCCTTTCCCGTGTCGTAGGCCAAGTGGGTAAGCTTTCAGTGTAATCTGCTTGCTTTTCCCGTGAATGCTTTCCAGGGAAACTTGAATTTATGGACCCAGTTTTGAGCTAGGGGATGTGATGTGCTGAGATTATTTCCAGTACATGGAAGCTCCTGCAAGGGCATCTCAGGTTCAGGCTGGGGCTGCGCAGCCAGCTCTGGTACTTGCGCTGAGTAAGACCGTAATCATGGAGCTGCTCCTCTTGACTCCAGTGATATTAGTCACAGAGCTGTGTATTAACCTGACACACTCTCTGAACTCAGACATTTACATATATGTAAGGAATACTAACAGCAGTGCGCTACAATGCTCTATGTGCTTAAGAAGAGGATACGCTTTGTACCTATGCTGGATACACCTGAACAAGTTCTAGAGGTGAGATGAAAGCACAAACTTTCTCGGCAACAATCACAGATCTGGGAAAGAATAGATGCCCCTCATCTGCTGAAGTAGCACTGAACAACCTAAAAGCCAGTATTTTACAGTACTGGCAGGAATTACTGGCCACAAACCACATTGGATCAAACTGTGGGTCGTAAATCCAGCTGGTTCACAGACTCATTTGCCATTTTCCAAGCCTGTGTCTTCCATGCCCTCCGCTCTTCACTGCAGTGTCCCCACTGAGCACAGTTGAGTGTGGAGTTCTATTAGAAGCAGGGGTGCTTGTGGAAGATCAAATGGCAATTCTAGCCAAAAATAGGACTTTTCCTCATCTGCCTCTAGCTAGGAATAGGAGACAAATCCTTTCCCTGTGGCCCATGCTGTACATGAGGTTATTCATTAGAACTGGTCGGGAGCTCAAATTAGAACACAGCTGCCAGTCTTTTGGGTAGTCCATCATGCAGAAAGCAGACCACTTTGTGGCTTCCACGACTGTGTGAGATTCAAATGTACCTCAAGAGGCTATTTTTAACCTATGCATCACCAAATGGCTTGAGTGGAGGTGAGTGAGCTCCTTGCTCCAGGGATTCCTTCTGCCTGCTCCCACCATACCCAGCAGAACTAACATCCAGGGATCTTGCAGACTATCCCTTCTCACCAGCCCTGATTGGGAGCAGGATTTGGAAGAGAAGGCAAGATGGGGTTTTGTTATCCAGTTATATAGGGTTTCTTAAGCTTTTGAGAGTCAATTCAATCAGCTAGATAGAATGTATGCAAAAACATGTGCTTGATGTTGAAATGCCTCTAAAGCCTGGGAAAAATCGCACTGTGTGGATGTGAGCTTTCTCTGTTCTTGCATGAGGTTTATTGTAGCCAAGATTTTGCAGCATGGGATATTGCTACCTGTAAGTTGAAGATACTGCTTTTGCTGGTTGACAAAGGCGCCTGTCGTGTTTGCAGGTCTGTAGGAAATGTATGCTATAAAGCTTAAGGGAAAGATGTCTAGCAGACTGCTGAATGGGCATTAGAAAAAAATTGTAAGAAATACACAAAATAGAAAACTACATAAAATTACTTTATAATGTCCATTTAATGATGGTTTAATAGCTAAAAAGGCCATAGGAAATAAAGACAGCAATATACTTCACTTAACGTAGCGGCGGAGATCCCATTTGCATAGCTTCTGGTGTCAGAGCTTAGCCTGTTACCAGGAAGTGTGCACTCCAGCAATGGAAAGTTTGATTTCTAACCTTAAAGATACAATCTGTTTTCTTGGATTTGTTTCAAACTCTGCATTGCCAGCTGCATAAAATACCACTAAGCTTTTGCACAAAGAGACATTTATAATCACTTTACCCTGTGGCAGAAAAAAATGTCTCTATTTAGACACTCATTTTGAGTTCATACTCACATTAAGGACAAACTTTAGATCTTAATGAGGTGTAGGAGGGCTTTTTTTCTCCTTTAGTTCTGTTTTCTGTTCTCTCATAGATCATACTGTATTTCAGAGCGTTAGGAAAAGAGATGCTGAATCTTTAATGTGATGTGAAACAAAAGAAAAATTCTGAACTGCAACAGAGATGAACTTCAGAACTGTAATCTCTTTAAATCCTGATCCAGCTCTCACTGAAGTCAGTGGAAAGTCTTTGATTGATTTCAGCTTCTAAAGCTCAGTGGGTTATGTTGGTTTTTGTCTTGTTAGTATAACAACTTGCACTGCCTTCTTTGGAATTTTCTTTGAGTAAGTTTATAAATATAAAAGCCTTCCAAAAGCCACTTTAATAATGTAGTAAAAATGCAGTGATTGTGCTTAGTGCTGGATGGAGGTAGCAGTTTACAAAGAAAGGGTTAAATGGAGACCTTCTCTGCCTTTCCTAGTCCTTCCTGAGCCATATCATCCCACCGCACCACTTTCTGTTCACCTCTGGGAGTGCTTACCTCTTCAAAGTGCACACCTGATCCCAGCACAAATGGTTCAGACATGCCATGCTCTGTGTGCCCAGCCCTTCAGAGTGCTAAACCAGCTCCCCATGTGCTGCACATGGAACAGGTATCCTCACAGTGTGTCCCTGCATCTCTGTGTCCTTGGTTCCACCACAGCAGGATTTTCCCGAGCTTCTGAATTTGTTTTTGTTTGATAACAGGAAGAAAATAAAACAGCTTCACCATCTTTACTTTGGGGAAGCCCAGTTGGATGAAAGCATCATTTTTTTTGTAGTAGAAAAGGTTGTGCTGTTTGGGGATTTTTCCTTTGTTAGTTTGAATTTCTTTCTCTCTCTGGTGAGAAGTGACCAATGAGTTGTCATGGTTTAAGCCCAGCTGGTAACTCAGAACCACCCAGCCCCTCGCTCACTCCCCCTCTTTCTTCCTCCCCCTGCTCCGGGAGGGATGGGGAAGAGAATAGAAAGAATGTAACTCCCACAGTTCCATAACTGAGGTATAACAAACCACTGCTGCTGCCACCAATAGTAATAATGACAAGGGAAACAACAAGGGAAGAGAATATAACCGCTCACCACCCACCAGCTGATACCCAGCCCAACCAAGCAGTGATCTCACCCTTTGGGTATAGTGGGCATGATGTGCTGTGGTATGGAATACCTTTTTGGCTAGTTTGGGTCAGGTGTCCTGTCTCTGTTTGCTCCCAGCTTCCCCTCTTCCGTGGCAGAGCATGAGACTCATAAAGTCCTTGGTTGGAGTAAACATTACTATTACTACTGTGGACACTTTCCTGTTAGGAAAATGCTGTAACTGTGGAATATTTTCATTTCACAAAAGCTCATCTTTCAGCAGAGACACCAGTCGTGAAAAGCATATTCATAATTTTGTGTTAAAGTGCAGATCTGATCAATTATATTGGACTAACTAGAGCATAAACATAAATATTTACCAAGGGCTCTGTATAATTCAATATTTACTTGTTGGACTGTGTTCCCTTGGCCAGTGTTTATAGCTGGATATTAAAGGTTTAGGTTTTTTCTAGAATTCTGTACTTCTGGCCTGATTACTAAAAAACTGCATATCTCGACCCTTTATTTGCTTCTGAGCAATTTGGCTGTGCTTTTTGTGTGGCTGGTTGGCTTTGATTCTTATTGTTTGCAAGTAAGAAGAGAACAAAGAATGTGAACAAAAGGTTTTTAAGGATATATCCTGCTGGAGAGCAACCTAGAAGTCATGACCATGAATTAAGAAACTAGTACAGGAGCATTTATGTATGGCACCTTTTGCTTCTGCAGATCTTCTTAAATACAATTTGTTATTGTGTTTCACTACAGATTTTACTACTGATGGTGGAAATAGAAAAGTTACATACCTGAAGCTTGTGTGCAAAAGTTAATATCTGAATGGGAAGAGTGGTCACCTCTCACACTGTGCTCTATCGAGCTTTCTAGATATGTTAGGAAAATCAATCAAATCCTGTTCTAGCTGGTTTATTTAGTAATGAGCCTTTTCAAATAAAAATAGGCCTTTCTGATAACCATGAGACTATCGATATTAAATTAGTAGCCAGCTAGGATCCACTGTGACTCTGGTCCACTCATTTGAGAAATGCCACCGATTTCCCTAGTCTTAGAGCAGTTGTGGAGTTGGAAAATGTTGGAATTTTCCACATAAAAACTATGTTCTTATTGAACACAAGGGAGCATTTGGTAAAATAAATAAATTATTAAGATGTGTTACTGTGCTGTGCAATGCTGAATAGAAGACATTAACTTCTCTGCCAACATGTGGACTTGTATTTTTTGTTCTTATATGTCCCCAGATGCAGGGGCTGTTTTAACTATGTAACTGGCAGATGAACTTGGTTGCTAGAGCATGAAATTAAGTATTGTTGTTTGTGATATGTACTGGGCAGCTGATGGTACATGTTGATTTGATGAGGGCTGGGTACCAAGATATGCTGTATGCAAAGTGCACAGCAGAAAACAACATGCAGAGAGTAATGTGGAAGGATTATTGTTTGTACTGGAGAGGCTCCCAAGTGTTCTCCAAAGGAATGCTTAATGGAAGTGCCACTGGCCAGCTCACCTGGCCTGGATTACAGGGAGCTGGGGAGCCTGGAAAATCACATGGCCACTTTTTATTCATGCATAGGTTCAAGTGCACAAAGCACAAGACTGTAAAATATGTTTAATCTTTGTCTCAGATCTTCTCAGTCTTGACTCTGTGTCCTGGGTTCAGCAGTAGCAGTCATTTTCCTCCCTCTCAGTAGCTGGTGCAGTGCTGTGGTTTTGACTTTCAGCCTGGAAACAGCACTGACAACACCGATGTTTTCAGTTGTTGCAGTAATATTTACTCTGACCAAGGACTTTCTGAGCCTCCTGTTCTGCCAGGGAGGAGGGGAAGGTGGGAAGAAGCAGAGACACCTGACCCAAACTGACCACAGAGGTATTCCATACCACAGCACATCATGCCCAGGATGTAAAAACAGGGGGCAGGAGCCTGGAAGAGTGAGTTCACGGCTCAGTCAGTGGGTGGTGAGCAGTTGAATTCTCTTCTGTTGTATTTCCCTTATCATTACTATTATTATTATTGGTGGTAGCAGCAGTAGTTTGCGTTATACCTCAGTTACTGGAGTGTTCTTATCTCAACCCGTGGGACTTACATTCTTTCAGTTCTCCTCCCCATCCCTCCGGGAGCGGGAGGAAAGAAGGGGAGGGCAGATTCCAGAGACTGTGTGTTTTTTCTGAGTTACGGCTGGGCTTAAATCATGACACTCTGGCACTGATTTGCCTTTAAATTTTAGGAAGATGATTTCAACCTCTTGGTCATTTTTTTCTGTAGAAGGACAGTTCATCCTATTTTGAAAAGAATGTTAGGTTTGGTTAAAGAATAAAACTCTTAGGGGTTTTGGGGGTGTCTACAAGTATCTGCTACCTGCTGTAAGGAGGTAGCAGCTACCTGCTGTATCCTTACAGCTACCTCCTGTAAGGATAACAAGTCAGAGCCAGCTTAAAGCTTCCCAAAATTGTGGGAAGGAGGGAACGGAGCTGGGACAAGGGTGGGGAACCCAGGAGGTGCTGAGTTATGTTCCTGCAGGGAAAGAGGGATGCGGATGGAAATGGTTGCCCAGGCTTTGGAATCACCATTTTGCAGTTTTATTAGGTTTTTTTTCTCTTTTGTGGTACCAGTGGCAGCAGCCAGACTGGTTTTCCAGGTCTTAGAAATAGCTAAATGAGGCCAAAGGGAGCAGAGTTGGTTTTGTCACAGCTTCACAAACCGGCTTCCCCACACAGCAGCCTTCTGCTCAGAGCCAGCCCTGTATAAAACTGTCACAGGAATTTCATCTCCTTTCCTATAATATAAATGCAGAGCAGTTCAACTGCCCAAACTGAATCTTTTTTAGATTGCCCAGAGGTCACGGAGGGGAAACCATGGCCCATAATGTGCACTTGCTATTTCCACCGCTTCCAGCATGCAGGCAAATGTAGTTGCCGTGGGATCTGTAACAAGCTTTGTGTTTTGCAGTGTTTCAGGTTGTGCTCAGATGTCCAGCTTTGAGCAGAGTATTGCATGATCCCAGTGCCACAAAGAAGGATTGAGCTAAGTAGCTGCTGCCGGGAAGGGACCCAAGAGCCCAGAGGTCAATGCAGATCTGAGCACTGCCTGAGAACACTGAGAGTTCAGCGCTGGCTCTGGGGGGTTGTTCTTGGTTTAGATCTGGGCAGAGAAGTAGTTTCCTTATCAAAAAAAAGAAAAGAGGGGGGGGGAAAAGTGTTCTCTTCTGAGAGAGAGGAAAGCTCACTGGGGTTATGCTGTGTCTACCAGGTCCCCTGCAGTACTGGTCTGGGGAAGCTCAGCTCACACTTGTGGATAATTAGTCCTTGCATCCTGGCAAATGATCTCTTGCCTGACTAATTATTCAGATGTGAAATGCCTGAATTGAATGAGGATTTGAACATTCTACCCTTCTGGTTTTATAAGAAAGGAGGAGTGTTTCTCTGTGTCTGCTCACTGGGGTAAGAGGCAGTGGTAGTTTTAGGGTGACCTCTTGTCTACAGAATATTTTTCTGCAAGTGAGAATCTTTGGGAGAAGGGAATGGTCTGCTGCTTGCAAGGCACATGAAAAGGAAAACTCTGTAACCCTGTGTGCTGTAGTCACTCAAATCTTGTTTAGAAAGGGCATAATATCTTTGCCAAACACATTTGCAGTGTTGAAGCTGCTCATAATTAAGACCTTCATGAATTTATAACACTGTATGCTCCAGCAATGCAAAAGGCTCCTACACTTGAGTGATGAGATTTTGATAAAATAGGATTTAAATATTCTATTACCAGAAATGTTACATTAAATGATGAGGAGGCATTCAAATACTGCCTGACTTCCACCATGTGACTGTGACTACATTATGCTTGGGTCAATTAGGCTATTTTAAACCCAAGGCTTGCTTGCATTAATCCTTTTCATAAAAAGCCAGTGTTCCCTCTGAATTTCACCATTTCTCTCCTATGGCCTTACCCTAATACACAGCAATGTGCCCTGCTAGCAGCTCCTGCAGGCTCTGCTTTTTTCCTCTCTTTTGTACTATGGTATGAGTTACAGTGCATGATCATTGAGAACGGGGTTAGCCTTGATCCAACTTGAAATAGGTTCCTCCAGATAGACTCTCAGCTTCTGCATGAATCTCCCTCCTGTCTCCAGGTGCCCCAAGATCAATTTGTCTTACATTTGTCCATTCCCAGTTCATGCTTGGCACTGCAGGGCTCCAGCATGCTTGGAGGCAGAGGACGATGCTTTTAAGGGGTGTACAGAGGCTAAACATTTACAAGGTTGCAGATGAAGCAGCTTTGTCCATGTCTGGTTGGCTATTTCTGAGAGGGGAGGGAATGGCTATTCTGAGTATTTATTTCCTATATTGTGGCTAAAAGCTTAATAAAGATCAAACGGGACTGTGTGGTGATATAGAGTGGGAATTTACTGCACCCTTATTATTTGCACACACAGTCTCCAAGGAGTATTTCACTGTGAAAGTGGAATAAGATGTTGCCCACAGTGACATTCCTAATGCTAATATCACCCTTGGGAGAGATAGGGGGAAATAGCCAGAAAGTGGGAGGGAGAGTAGGAGGGAATTGGGACATGGTGGTGTTCCCGATGAAGCTGGAGGAAAGGTTTGCCTAAGAATTTAAGATTGTGGTCCAGGTGATCAGTAAATCATTACATTTGAGTTGACTAATCTCATACATCTGTGTGCTAAGTTTTTTTTTGCATTTGATGGGCTTTTTCTTTTCTTTTTATACTTTAGTGGTCTCTAGAGCAAAGCCAGCCCACCTGTGAGTCATTGGCATGCTCTAATAATGATTGTCTATCTTACTGCTTTGTCGTGACCAGGAGTTGACCTGGTCCCTCTCATAAACCAGGTGATTTTAGTGATTCAGTATTAAAACACAATCTCTGTAGTGGATCCAAGAAGGGATAAATCCTGTAATATTAAACTCTTAGTCAAATATTCTGAAATGAACTGAGGCCACATAATTCCTAATCCTTTTTCATTTTTCAACATGAAAAACCCTACAGGACCTTAAAGATCACTCAGCGATCCTCTACTCGGTTATGTTTAATGGCACAGTTGGTGAACATACAAAGGCATTGGATCAGAATCAAGCCAGAATTAAATTTAAGCTCAAGAAACTTTGTTCTCAGTTTTGATTCTCAAAGCTGCTAATCCTAAATTATCATGGGAAAACATGTAGAAAAGAGATATAAAGACATCAGAGTAGCTGAGCTTTCAAATGGGAAGTCGTCAGACCGGCTGTCTACACCCTCTTTGCTTGCTAGAAATGGGACCTTATAATTGCATTGAGATCAGGCCTAATTCTGTTTGCCTAAACCTGCCATCAGTTTTTTCATTTACAGAAGTCTTAAGAAAGCTATTTCTATGAGCCATTGCAAGAAAACAAACAGAAAATAGTGTAAATCATCTACAAAACCCACACACAAATCAATTCTTGGGGCAACCTCTATTTTTTCTCAATGTTTTCTCACATCTGGTTGTTGCAAGTGGTCTGCATAGCACAAATACCAAAGTCTATAATGATCCCACAAGTTCTGATGCCAGAGTTGAAAAGCAGAGGCATATGGCTCACCAGTGAAACCCAGACAAGCAAGGGGGGAAGGTGCAAATAACATAAAGAGGGGGAGCAAAAGCAGGGAAAAAATTGGGCAACATTTTTATATCCTTTTTCACCTTTCACATTGACATCTAAGTAATTGTCTGGGATGGATTTTTGCTGGCTCCCATTTAAGGAGTACTTAAAGGTCATGCAATTTGGGCAGGCAAGATTAGCCATCTTTACAGGCTAAAAAAACATCAATTTTCAAACAACATCACGGCTTGCATTTAGACACAACTTATTCCAAATTCATGTTTTAAAAGAGCCATAATGCATAGAGTGCAAACTGATAATGAAAACTTGTTAAAGGTTGTTCCATTCTTACAGGAATGAAAAGAACATTAAGTCCTCCAGTTTGCAGAATTGAGTCTGCTCGTGTGCGTTCATTCAAGAAGGCTGCTTCCTTGTCTGTCACTGCTTCTCATGTAAACTTTGAAAGCATCCCATACAGGAAAAATAAACATCCCCAAGCAAAAAAAACTCTTAAATCACTAATCCTGGATTCTCTATATTTGTGTGTGTGGTCATGAACAGGCAGCAGCAGTAAATAGAGGTTTCCATCTCCATTAGCATCTAGATGTGTAATTATTATTGTTTGTATTATAGCTAAAAACAAATGTCATCCCCATTGCTAAAAATAAGAAGGTTACCAGTAGGTCTCCTGAAAGTTCAAACATTTCATTAAATGGTTTTATGTTAGCTATGTAACTATGCTGGTGATAATATAGTGTAATGGTAATATAATAGAAGCTACAAATAACATTTTATGAATGTTTTGTTCTCTTACTACTAGTCTAAATGGTTTCCCTCACAAGCCAAGCAGAAGGTGTTTTATAACAGTGTCTTAAAACCTTCTAATTAGCAGCAGTTTTAAGATACACACTTGGCAATCTTTTGGGGATCGATTGAGAATAACTGTAGCAGACTTTAAATCTTCTTCCTGGAAAGATTATCCTAATTCTTTTTCTAATTCCCTTGTCCCAAGGCACCATGACTGGAGATTTCCTAACAAAACATTGCTGTGCTTGCTGCCCTGGCTTGTAGGTCAGGCACTCCAGAACCACCACATCCCATGTGCTCATTGCATGGGGTTCAACAAACCCATTTTCTTACCACACTCCAAAAGCTGTAGAACCACCATGTTTAAGCACCTAATTAAAGAAATCTGTGCAGTACTCCAATTCATTTGCAATACTTTTTTTTTCATCCACAAGAAAATTTCCACATGTGTTCACATTCCATGGGGTCTTTTAACTCTGTGATTTATCATGTCACCTCCAAATACATCACTGAGATCATCATATGCATTTACAGAGGCAGCGAAGTTGTAGATGGAACTCATTTTAGGATGACATTTTAGTCCCTGTTTTCTAAGGCAGTGTTTTGCCATGATTTAGTACTTATGTGCATAAGATATAGTGAAGTGTCATATTTGATGTCCTCAGTGTTTCTTTTCCTCCTTTCTATGCTGATTGGTATAATTTATATGAACGCTTTAAGCCCCCCACTGTGTGTAGTCTACTTGGAATGCACATATAATTACCAGCCCATCTTCCAGCTTTGTTTGGCTATGTGGAAGTGTTTTTAAATGTATTTTAGTTTTACCAGTGGATATGCACCTACACACTTACATGCGCATTTTGGGTGCATAGCTGCTCAGTCTTTATAACACATTGTGCATCATTGATAAGGCCTTCTGAAGGAATGAACAAAATGTCTTAAAGGTAACAGTATTCTGAAGCACAATGTATGGGAGGGAAAATTGTTTTCTATTCTTGCTAGGCTAGCAGTATGTCTCAAAGGAGACAGGCTAATCTGAATGGGATTCAGGTTTCTGTTGCTTAAGGGGTTTTTTTTCTCTAGTTTGTTAGAGGAAAAAAATGTCTTAGAAATTATGTTTTTTAAGCTCACTTGCAGCTATGTGTTCTCCTCCTGATAAGCTGGTGAGACATACTAAGAACAAATACTCTGGTTAGGATTCAGGCAACTTCATCACCCGTTACATCTTTTGGGGTGCAGAGATGAAGGAATAACTGCAAGTACCTCACATTGTGCAGTGAATCATTCCTCTAAAGCAAGCATCAAAATGTAAATAAGATACAACAGGGCTCTTTATTGACAGGGTCTCAAATGCTTCCATTGGCTTTCGAGCTTTGGTATCAGTACATATTAATAATGAAATCTGGAGTTTGTATGCTACAGGCTGTGCTTCTAAAACTCAGGGTCTGCTTGCAAAAATGGGGTTCATGGCATGTAAACGGTCAAGTCTCTTCAGCTTCTTCCTACCTAAAAAGAAAAAGCTTAAAAGCTAAGGAGTTAGTGTCCTTCAGAATCTACTTGCAGCAGCAGTTTATTGAGGATCAATATACAAATGTTGGAGCTCCAGTTCTGTGTTTCAGTGTTACTCATTTTCTTGGCTGATAGTACATCAGCCTTTAATCCCACCAAGTGGCTTTCCCTGTTGCATAAACTGCCAAATTTGCATTTGTTTTGAAGAGGTTGTTTGTGCACAGAGGTTTCAAAGCTGGAGAATCAAAATGTAGCCGCCGGTCTCTAGATATTATGAATTCTGTAAGTTTGTTATTCTACTGTGGAGACTAATAAGAAAACTGATTTCATTTGCAATGTAGTGTACAGTTCCCATAAAGACCCTGTGCTCCAAGGAGCGATTGCTGCAGCCAGTGCATCTGCATTGCCCATAGGGGCTCTCTGGGATAGAGAGCAGCCCAAAGCTCTGATCCGCCTGAGTAGTCTCTCTCCCTCCCTCTTGTTATTTTCCTTCCTATAATAGGAATTGGATAGCAACATCTGCCCTTCTAGCATGGGAGGGAAGCGTGCACCTGTATGGAAACACAAGACAGATGAATGATCACGTCTTAGTTCTTTTTCACAAAGATGCAAAACCAAATGTTAGTCGTCAAGACCATCAAGTTCCTGCGGACGCTCCCTGGAGTACATGTGCTCTAAAGCCGCACAAAATCTGCTTTGGCAGTTTGTGAAACATGTCATCTGGTTTCCATATGTTTCCTTTCCAAATTCACAGCAATGTCAGAAAATTTACAGTTGCTTCCCTGCGCAGAGGGTCCAGGTCCCCCTGGTGAAATTCCTTTCCCAACATAGATTAAATTTGCACTTTTCCCCTAAGAAGCCGAGTGCTTCTAATGGCATGTGGGTCTGTGAATTGTTTTATTCCACACTGTAATGTTGCTTGCCACAGAGAGGGTGTGTTGTATATCACTGCAATGCATGCAGGTAAACATCATTTTAGTCTGATTTTTATCCAATGTTTGATTTTCTTGATGACAAGAACAGAACACATTATGAAGGGAACACTGTGTTTTGCCTGGTGAAGATCTCCCTGCTTTGCTTCTCCTTCCTCTGTTGTGTTTGTTGCATTCTGGTGTTAAACTGGTGTCCTTAGACATCTCAGACATGCATATTCATGTTGGTTTGACCTTTCCATTCATTGCCTGCAGACACTGACTGTCAGCCATTTGAGTTAGTAAAGAGGAGGGAGTAAAATCTGAGGTCTGTTTGCCAGTCAGATATCTCAGGTTGTATTACCTGATTTAGGACTGCCTTGTAAAAACACTTGGAGTATGTACAGTTATATATATATATAACCTTGATAACGTTTTCCAGCAACAGCCTAACATAGCTCTGACCTGTGCAGATAGGTTTGTGCTCCTGGTTGCAGATGTGGCTGAGAGGGTGCCTCAGATAACCAAATGATCCTTATTGTTTATTTTATCTTGTCAGATAAAATGCTCTGCATGTGCTTTATGGGGTGCGCAGAGGCTGGGGATGTGATAATGTGACATTATTTTCCTCCTTTTTAATAGGGGAGTAGTCAGCCTTACTTTAAATCCTCATTAGAATTCAAAGAGCCCGAACATCACCAACACTGTTTTAGGATTAGAGTTTGTTAATTAATTTAATCCTCTCCCCTTCTTCATCCTCGTGGATTCTGCAGCAGCAGATGGTAAATCCTTAAGACTTCAGTAGGAATAAAGGGTTAAAATCCCAAAGCCTGGATCAGATGGGATTGCAAAAAGTGCATGAACAATTCTCAGTGTCTGTCTTATGGTTTGCCAACTTCTTGGGAACAAACTGCTGAAGTGCAAAGCAGGCAGAGTCCCTGGCTATTAGCAGTATTTAGTCACAGTAGATAAGATTTGGGGCTACGTTTCCTGAGCATGTCACTGTCATAATTTACTTGTTTGTTACAACTGTTTTCCAGAATCACAGGATTGTTCCCTAATGTGTTGTTGAATACTGTGGTTACTATTCTAGTCTGCAGTAAAGGGCATCTCAGTGCCTGGAAAACCACTCATGTAATGAAACCACTGCCATTTTATCATTTTAATAGAATAACAATTTTGTGTAACATTGCAAATATTACTCTCCAATAGATGGTGGAGGCAGTAACAACAGAAGACAGCCACTCTTATAGCAAAAAATTATTGCCTTCTTTAGATTAGAAGATAAAATTTTTACTGTCACATTAAAATGAAAACAAAGTGAAGACCGATGAAACAAAGAAGGGCCCTGTCCGAGCAGAAGTCCTGGGGGGCTGCCAGCCATCATGGGAGGCACTCATCCAAGGAAGCCATGCTGAAAGGTCTTCAACTGATTTTACATGGAGAAATTCCGTTGCCCAATATGCTATTGCCAACCGAGGATCACTTCTTGAAATGTTTTTCAGGTATAGCAGTAAAAGGGAGGAATGCAGAGGAAGCCTCAAGCTCTCTCCTGCGGCATCGTTGCGAATAACTGTGAAAAATAAGGAAGGATCAGGTCTTTTGAAATGTTCTTCCTATGTAACAGTCAGACCCTTTTGGGGGATCAATACAGCTCACACTGATTTGAATCAATACTAGAACAACCTGCTAAAAAGAGGAATGTGCCATGAAACAACTGGGTTGTAGGAGAACAACTCAGCCGTAACGCATCTCTGGCTCCTGCAGTGCTGTGGGGTTTATCACTCATCTCTGGGTCTGCCAGGAAGGGCTTTAAAATTCAAGAGAGGGTTGCCCCCTCAGTCCCTTGTCTTTAACTGCCACTAAGAGGAGATGGGCAGGATTCTGCCCAGTAAATGAGCACTGACACTGCAGCCTGCTTATTTAAAATCAAATCTATGACTGCTTCTTGAAGGTCAGTGCAAATTAAATTGTTATTTGTGGTCCAAGAGATACAAACCACCATTTTTAGCATTATACTTTTGCTGCACGTGTTTCTCTCTTTCACTATTTTCACCCTGTTTGGTATCTGCTTTTCATACATCCTGTTAGATTTGTCTGACTCTCATTAATATCTTCCCTATACTGGCACATAGAGGTTTTACACTACAGCCTGCAGATATAGTGAGATCTTTCTCCCTTATCACACAGCTGTGTCTGATCTCTTTCCCGTCTCTTCCTAGTATTTCCCTACCACAGTATCAGACAAATGTACAGTATGGTTCAGGATTGAACTGACATTATAGTTTTGCTCCATGAATCCATCTTAATGTTACATCAGCCTTATGAATGAGGTCAGATCAACTCATTAGTAACGTGGGGTTTTGGAGAGTTGCTCAGAAGTTCACTGTCAGCTCAGGTAGGCTGCTCAGTGTGAGGCACCTGAACATCTGGAACCAGAGGAATGATCTTTACTGTGATTTGGGTTTAGCCCTGTTTCTTGAGGAAGTCTGCCCAATTGCTTTTAACCTTTCAATTGATAGAAGCAAACTGTACAGAGGGTATCGTTTGTTCTTGGGGATATCATAAAAACGGGCTGACAGATGCAGGACTCTCTCTGGGTTAAAGAGGACCACGTGAGCTCAGAGGTCTGACTCTGTGATTGCTTCAGTCTGAGGATAACATCATTTCTTATCCTTGATGAATATCATGCAATGGTCAGTCCCCAGGAGCAAAGCAGGTTTGATTTTGAAATGCTGGCTTCTACAGTTCAGTTCTTAATGTGTCGCCTAGATGGGCAAAGTCTAAAAACCACTATTTATGTCTTTGGGCTGATACCCTCCAGTGTTTAGGTTATCACAGCTCACCAATCTGTAGATAATGGTATTTGTGCCAGTAACCTATGTTAGCATCAATGGTATAAGAGGTAAAATCACAGACTGAGGCTTTATTGATAGTTCTCAAAAGAGCAGGACAGGTAAGCATTCTTGCTGAAAGGCACTGGTAAATTCAAGATAAATGCTTCAGAGTACAATGTGATACTCTCTGCTAACTACATTTGGCATATCTCCCAGCACATCCCAATCAGTGCAGAATAAGGTTTACCAGGCATTGGTGAGAGCTGCGTATGTAATGTATATGCATATATACTCTGAATAAATCACTGTAAACAGTACTGAAGCAAATAGACAATTTGGTACCAGAAATCAATTGGCAGGGACCTGCTGCAGAATTCTCAGCTCTCCGAGGACCAGTCAGCAGTGCCACATTTCATCCGTGGGAGCCTGCAAAAGGTAGAGCAAGCTGGTAGCTCTTGGGATGTAGTCGGTGGATGCAGCTTCAGAATAACAGAGCTCCTTTAGCTGATCAGAGCTTGTTCTGCCACCAGTGCTTGTGGGAGGCAGAGTTCCCATGGCACAGTCATGGAGTACATCAACAGAGCACGGGGCAGCAGCAGGCGGGAATGTCCATGGTGGATGCAAGCAGCCTGGAAAGCCTTCACAGCATAGGGCGGTGCCCTACAGAGCTCCCAGCCCCAGTCCAGAAAGCAGTACAGCTTCATTAGTGTGGCACTCTGCCCTGGCTAATAGACCCAAAATCTCAGCAGGACCAATTAGCGAGGGCAGCCTTAGATACACAGCTTCTGGTTCTGGCACTAGCTCACTGTGCCCTGTGGACATGGCATCTAGTGTTACACACCGAGTGGCCAGGCTGTGCCACCACATGTACCTGACCCCTTGGTGTATCCTTAACACAGCCTTTCCTGAAGACTGGCTCCCTTTTTCCCATTGCACTCCTCATGCCCAGTGATCCTGTGAGGGCAGGGAGCAGTACCAACACCATGCCCCAGCAGTAATTTCTGATCCTCAAGTGTCCCAGCTGATGAAATAAGACACAACTTGCCTATCCCAGCGTAAAGGGAACAATATAGTCTCTTATTTCTAGCCTCTTTTTTAATGGCTTTGTTCTGCTAATTCCTAAAATGAGGTATTATTCACATGAAAGGTTTCTTTCTGACTTCCATCAGCATTTGTCAGGTTCTTGGGGCAGAGGGCAAAATTCAGAGCCTGTGATGGGGAGTGTGGCTCCATTGATGTCAGCAGAAATTTGCCTGCTTGCATCAGTCCTGAATTTAGCCCATAGTGGTTCCTTTGTAGCATCAGAAAGCTTTGTGTGTGCCTGAACTGAATGTCCATGCTGGAAGATCAGTGTGTGCCTGGGACAATTGGCATGTGGGTGGTTGGTATATTTCTGTAAGAGGAAGTGGTTCGTGCTCCTTATACAGGAAAATAAAATAATGTTATTCCCGACTGACATATTAAGTGAATTGATAGTGTTTGAAAAGGCAGGTATTAAATCTGGAAGCAGCATGAGTGTTATGAAGTAGCTAGCAGTTTTATCCTAGACGTTTAAAATTCCTATCATTCAGCTCTCACTGATTTGAAAGTCACACATTTCTTTTAGATTGTAGCTATGAATTTCTTGGGAATTACCTGACATGAAAGCATGGAAGAGTCACTTCATATGAACTGACAAGACAATATCAAAGAAAACATCTTGATACACTTAATCCAGTTGCAACTGACTTAATAAAAGTGTTTTCATCCAGCCATATTATTCATTAGTAGCATTTTGCTATTAGGAATACTATTAAATTAGATAAAAACTCCAGCTGTCCTGTAGGGCAGTAATCTAAAGCATCCCTGGTGATCTGATTTCAGAATTCAAGTGGATTAGGTCTCTTGCTCTCTTCAGATATATGTATATGTATATAGTTTACTCATGAGCATGAACTCTCTGGCTCTTCATTTTCTTGTTGTGCAGTTAACATGAAAAATGTGACGTTAACATCCGGCAGGTCAGGGAAAGAATCTGTCAGTGAGAGCACCTGGGACTGCACCAGTAAGTGGATTAGAAGATAGGACTGATTGTTTTTACCTTTGGACTCTGCCTGTCCTGTTCTGCCTGGGCTTAATGGCCCCAGCTTTCATGATCACTAGAAACTCACCAGCTGATCCAGGCTTTGAATTACTACAGAATGAAAGTGCGGAAGATGGAGCAAACAAGAAGAAAGCCAGATGCACTTGGCATTATCTGACAGCACCACTGCTCTGATGTAGATGACCAGATGTTTCAGGGCACGGGGGATCTCTAGTTTTCTTTTGACTGTCCTGGTGTCCTGACATGATGTCAGGTTGCAGAGATGTTCTGGCTCTTGCTGCTAGGAGCTGCATCCTCCCATACTCCACCAGATGACTTGGAAACCGTGACCCTTTTCCCATGTGAGTGGTACCCAACACCGTCAAACACACAGGCTGTCAAAGCCAGCTGTTGCCCTGAGGAAAGGACAGCACAGTGCAAAGGGAGGGAGCACACGCTGCTCAAGCCACAGATTCTTCTGAGGATGCAAGATGTTCTTGCAGGCCTTCTCTAGCAGTCGCCTGGGAGTTGATGGCACAGCAGATTTGGTTCAGGTAATACAGTGCTTAATAGCTGTAAAGAGCTCCCATGTGCTTAGTTAAAGCAAGCTGATGACCTCAGTGCTGGCTCTGTGTTGCTCTCCAGTAGGAAGCAGGGAGGAGCAGGACAGAAGGATGGATGTGTTTGTCTTCCCTCGACTGAGAGAAGGAAAAATAGTTTTGGGTTGGGTCTTTTTTTGTGTTGGCTTTAACTTTACGGTCAGCATCCGTTGCTGCTGAGCAGTGGGAGCTCTGAAGTGCTGACCAGCTCTTTTCATAGCGCATTGAATAACCAGAAAGGCACACAAAGTAATAAAAAGAGATGTGAGTCCATATTAAAGGCATTAATAACTCGAACAGAAGTCTCTATTTAAATAATGTTTTGAAACATACTGTCAAATGTTGTTTATTGTGTGGGGTTTGTAACCCAGCCTTGTTTTGCCCTGAAGACCAGGGACTGGAATGTGCCAAGTCACACAAGTGCAGTTCTACATCCAAGAAATTTTCATTAAGATTCCAGGAGATAGTGGTTCTCTTCTGTCATGACTGTCAGTGGAAACCTTAAGACCCTTGTGCAAGTGAGGATTTAATTGCTAGGGCAATGGATGTTTATTCTCTTACAAAACTTCTTATGGATGTGTTTCTATGTCAGGACTAAATGGGAATAGGGTTGAACAGTCTGCGTGCTTCTCATCAGAGATCCTGGGTGTTTGTGTACCCTGTAGCCTTTCTAAAACACTATTCTGTATTTGCGAAAAGGTTCAGTTTAAAGAATGAGCAATCAAACACTTCCAAAGCATCTGCTAACTCCTTTCTTACAAACAGAATTCTTTATTAAGCTAATCTTTTTTTATTTAATAGCATTTTCCAGAAAAACAAATTTGAATGCCTCTGTGCTGTGGGTATTTGGCATCACCAAGATCTCCCTGCATAAATAGGTGTTTTGAAAGAATCTGCTCTGAAAAAAGGAGCCTATGACTTCATAAGTGATAATTGTATATTCTAGGTATCATTTCAGTTCTGTCACTAAAACAGTCTTTGTCTGTGTGCCTTCACATCGCGCCTGTCTCTGCAGTACCCAGGAACCTCATGAGAACCCAACGTGGAAGTAGACTTTTCTTAATCAAATCCATCTACCAGTTTCCAAGGGAAACACACCATTTTCCCCGTGATTATTTTCATACTTTCACACAACATCACTTTTGCTAATTTAAGAATTATGACAATTCACCCCTTCTTTCCTTCACACTACAGCAGCAGTACAGTTTGAGTCACATCAGTAGCATTCCCGCTGACCGAGATTATAGCTCAGCAGGAAAACAAGTCATTCCAAATTGTCTTCTGGCATAAACATTTTGGATCATTTTTGTATTACAACTGAAAGGGGAAAAATTTGGGGTCTCAGACTTTTTTGTGCTTGTCAGATGAAAAAAGACAGGGCTTTTATTTTTACAGTGAACATTTGTTTTGCTCCTTTTTTACTGCTTTATCAGTAGCAACTTTTAAGGGGAAAAAAAACCCCGTGTGTTTTTAGTATGCTGTTATTACACATGCATCTGTGGATTAAAGGCTCCCTAGGCACCTATTGATACAATAGACGGTAACAGCTCCTTTGGAGTCATGTCAAACTGTTACAATCAACCCTGTCAGTGATCCACACTCAATAGAACACAAAGAGATGCTTGAACCATGTCTTTCAGTCCCATTCATGGTTATCTGAAGCAATATGGAGGTGAATGCTCTTTGGCCAGTGCTCCGGTTGTGCACCCTGAGATGGCCACTGAGGTGACACATAGACAGAAGCAATGTGAAGGAAAGTGATACATCTCCCTTGGTTGAACGTTGCAGTTTGAAATGGCAGCATAGCTGCAGAAAGAGCTGCCAGCAACTCCTGCTGTGCTCTGCATTTGTACTTCTCAAACGGTGTTTATGAAGGGTTTGTCTAGAGAGCCTGTGCTTTTGGTGGACAATTTTGAATCCTTTTCTGCCGAATGACCTGGTGATCAGGGCTCTGGAAGCTAGATGCTTGTTGGATGTTTGCATTCTTCTCCTGATGCTAATGGTGGTGTTGGGGTCTTCATCCATCCATCAAAATAAAAAAAACTAAATGAGCAGATTCTGGTGCTTATTCTGATACATTTGTGGTCTACAAGGATGCTGAAGAGGGTCTCTTCATCAGGGAATGTAGTGACAGGACACGGGGTAACGGATTCAAGCTTAAACAGGGGAAGTTTAGATTGGATTTAAAGAAGAAATTCTTTACTGTGAGGGTGGTGAGGCACTGGAATGGGCTGCCCAGGGAAGTTGTGAATGCTCCATCCCT
>JANRGW010033749.1:0-29742 GCA_024733675.1 Psilopsiagon aymara
GCAGGGCGGGCGGGGGCTCAGCATGAGCCCCGTACTCCCGTGGTTGGCTTTGGAAGGAGGTTTCAGAGCTGGGTTCTCCTCCCTCTCCCCCTTCTAGTATTTACTTTCCTAATTTGGTGCGTTTGCCTTGCTCCTCCCTGATTGGCCCATGGAAAATTATTGCAGTTTGGAAATCCTGGGCAGGGTGAAATTTCCTTTTTGGAAAGCCGTTCCTGGCCTCTTTTCCTGCCTCCGCCCCGGTGCGGCGCAGGGGTGTACCTGCGCCTCCGCCGCCGGCTCCAGCCCTGCCCTGCTGACCCGCCGCCCTGCGCTGCTCTGCCTCCCTGTTTGCATTGCAGTTTGCTGTCCTGCGTTTTTCCCCCTGCAAGCTTCTGGGGGATTTTTTTTTCTCCCCAGCCTATTTATTTTCCCTCTGCAAAGTGCACCGCCTCGAGAGGGAATGAGCTTTAGTTAAACAAAACCAAGCCGGCCGCCCTCAGCAGCTTTGCAAAGCAAGATTCCTGCTTACTCCTAGGGAGAAGTGCATCCCCTGTTTTCTTAGCTAGGTGTTTCCTCTGCAGGAGGGGCCGTTTGGAGATGTGGTTTGAATGCTGTTGTACAGCTTTAAGGGAAAATGTTGGCTGGCAGCGTGCTGTGAGGCTTGCAGACAGGCATGGCTTATTTCTTCCTGCTTTGAGTTCAGAATTCCTTTTAAAAAAAGACAGACTTGCATGTTCCAAAAAGGAAGAGGCCACTGTGGTTGTAAGAAATGGGTAGAAGCAGCCTGCCATTTTATACAACATAAGAAAGGGCAGGGTAGCACCAATCCCAGTAGATTGAAGGCATTGAAAAGCTGTGTGAAAACCACGCATACTTTGGTTAAATTCAGCTCTGCCTGTTGGGACATACAAATGATTCACAGTTTGAGGTGTTAAGGGGGCAGTCTTCTGATACATGGCTTTAAGATTGTGCAGCTTGCAGTTGGAGAATCCTCTCTGGGTGACACGTGTGACATGGAATTCCTTACTTACAAACACTTCTCTTTGCTGGGTTTTGCTGTAAGGCCCCCTTATCTACTTGAATGGGCTGCAATCTAGTCCCCAGAGTAGCTTGTGCTTGGATTATAAAGAGATCCACAGAGACAGGATGTGATGTAGGAGCCTATTCCTGGTCTCAAAGTTGTGCTGAGTTGGAGTTTAGATTTACAGTGTTTAGTTTGCCTTTTATTATCTTCCAATTGGTGTTAATGACCCTGTAGTAGTAACTCAACTCAGTTTTCCACAGAGCATCTCTCCAGCACTGCACCTCAGGGTTGGGGTTTTTTAGTATTTATGAAAATGAATTTATTTCTCTGTGCATACTTCCCTATTCTAAATAGCAATTATGTTCTCACTGATCTATATATATTTAAAAAGCTACAACAAAGAAAAACTAAATGCTGTACTATGGAGGTCACTATCGTTGCTCATATTTTACAGCTGCTACTTCTGGCTTATCTCTGCACCAAAATGATTGTGGGCTTGAACTCTCTGTCATGTACTTGTGTGGTTTTTCACAGGAAGGGCATGGATAGTTAGCTCACATACAGTCTTTTATCAGTAAAAGAAATAATGTTGGCATGCAGGAGGAAGAGTCCTTAGAGCCCTGTGAGAACCACTGCTTGAGAAGTGGTGAGCTTCTGTGTTAATGCTGCGCAGGTACATGTTTGTGTGTGCACCCAAATTTGTATTTTAACTGTTAGCACTTAGTGTACCTGCCCGTGTTTGACCATTACTAGAAGGGTCAATATCTAGTTTACAATGAAATTAATGGTATGAATAATGAAAGTTCAGCTGGCATCCTTCTGCTATTTTGTCTTGTAAGCTTGATTAGTAAACCAGAAGATGTGAGCCGAGTTGCTGTGGTTTCATAAGCTCCTTAAACTCTTTACTCTTTGTCTCATTTTTTCCTTACTTCCACTAAGCAAAATTAGTTCAGTAGTGTATTGCATGCTCTGATAGTGGATTACTTGGTGCTGACTGCAGTTATCTTGGCTTAGCCACCAACTTGTTCTGTTGCCTTTAACGGGTCATTTAAATTCATTGCCTGATTTTTATGCATCTGTAGTGTAATTACTATTTTCCAAGAGTGTGTAGTAGATAAATTGTATATTGAGCTTTTATTCTTTAAAGCATGACAGGAGAGTGTGTGTGAGCCATGTTATGGCGGATGTGCAAATGCTGGTTCTGTTTTGATTCAGGCTTGGCTTAGGAAAAGGGAGTGCATTTTAATAGGCTCCAGGACAGCCATACAACACCGCTTCCGATCACTTGGGATTTAATCTGAACTTGCACATTTCCTCTGAAGGTATGTAGTAGGAAGTTGAATGAACCCTGACTTCAGTGGCTGCAATCACTCACCTGAATGGGATGTATAGATATTGCCTGCTCCGTTTCATTCAGGCTTTCCTTCTTGCTGAAGCACTATTAGCCATTTAACTGCAAAGCCTGTGAAGAGCTCCAAGGCAGGTTTTTTACAGGCTCTTTTGCATTGTCTGGGTTATACATTACTTCCTGCATTTGGGCTGAGTACACAGCTCGGGTAACTCCCACAATTGGACAGCCCAGTGATTATTTTTAATCACCCTTGTCTCCAAACCACAAGCCAGCTCAATGTGATGCATATACATCATGTAAGAAAGAGCAGCAATCTATACTGGGCTTGGGAGTTCCTATGAATGTTTATTTCAGATAACGGACCATGTGCTAGAGATGTGCTGGAGGAAGGGTTGCAGATGTCACCAGCTACACAGGCACTTCCCCTGACCAGTATAAAGTGTTCATTGAATCCACAGTCGGAGTGAGCTCACTTCCTTTTGAAGAGAGGAACTACTGGAGCACAGACAAGTAACAAGAGATTCAACTTCTGCAGATAGTTAACTTTCCACTGTGGCTGGTTTGACTGCTTTGGGTTTGTTTCAGTGTTAAGCAGGCAGGGTAGTGCTCAGATTTCTCCTTTCACATCAAAATCCAGCTTGGGTTGGCAGTCTCACCACTTGTGATTGTTTCTGAAACCTGTCTGAAACATGCAGCGTGCAAGGACTTGCCTTTCTTTGAGTTACGATTTTGGGGCTAGGCCGGGGAAGGAAAGAGCAGCAGAGAATTCTCACCTATTATTGCTCATTGGTGTATCGTGGAAGTGCTTGTTTTGCAAGCTGAAGTGCTGTACTTTGACCTGATTCTTGCTGATTGCACGTAAAGAGCGTCCCTGTATCTTTTGGTGCCCCTTTTTGCAGACTTATGAAATGCAATATAGAGGTAGTTTGAGGTGTGTTGTGCTTCTTTAGCCATAGTCTTTGTGTACCTGGTAAAACACTTCCAACTTGCATTTAAGGAGATAGATAGCTAAGATGTCAAGAAATGGGGATTCTCCTTTTGTACTCCTTAGGGGCTTTTAAAAAATTGCCTGTTCAGACAGATCTGTGTATTGGCACTGTTGCTGTGTTTGTGACTCCTACCACTGCTGAGTCTCTTGTACCTGCTTCACAAATGAGCGCTTGGGCGCTTTTCAAACACAGTGCCCATGTACATACCAAATCCTAATCCACAGAGTTGAAAAGATGGAATTTTCCTCTTCAGCAATGCAGATTCCATATCAGGGAACCAATTTTATGTGTGATCCCAGGTTATCTTTTCTTTTTGTCAGTAAGAGGATAGGTGCTTTATTCATATACCTGGCTTAAACTAAGTCTTTCTAACTTGATCCCTACACATACCTTTTTTATGGAAGAGAATGAAATTAAGTAATAGAGCAACTTTCCTGCTTTCTTCTACTGCCTCTCCTTCTGGGGAAATTGGCACCGGAGTTTGGGAGTGTTTCTGTTCCCAGCATGTTCATAGACTTGTAATATGACCATAAGTAAATCATTTAACCACTTGTTGCTTCATTATTTTACATTAGTTTTCCCCCAGTCTGTAAAATGTGGCTTGTATTGAGAGTGTCTGGAGGTCTTTACGTGTGAATATCCATCCGCATGTGCTCAGGCAACAGATCCCTGTAGCGCTGTATTCTGCCTCACACAGGTATTTTGGCGATAGTATAAGAACGCAGAAAAGACAGAGTAATGGTAATCTATGTGCAGTTTGCCTCCACTATTTTCTTGAATCAAGGACTGCTTCAGAGCAGGGACTTCCTGACCATCTGCTTAATGAAGCCCCTGATGGATTCCTTGTCTTCCTTCTTTCCTCAAGAACTTGTATAATAGCCTTCTGTATCCACATAGCCTTTTAGCATCAGCCCTGTCTTACAGCGTGTTATTGCACATGCTGTATGTAACTTCGAGCATAGAAGCATTTTCTCTTGTTTTGGACATGCTATTTAGCTCCATTTTGTGTTCAGCATATCTTTTGTTCAAAGGGGTCAGGAGCTGAACACCTCTTGGCTTTGTTTTTATAGGCTCTGCCCCCTTGTGCCTCAGTTTCTGTCTTGAAACTGTTTCCTGTATGGAATCTGTTCTGTACCTCTCATCCTAGTGATCCCATCAGTGCCTTCTCTGGATCTGCTGAATCTTTTCTTATTGAAATGAGAAGAGACAAGCAACGTGCAGTGTGTTCAGTATGGACGTACCATGCACACAGTGCTACATCCCACTTTTGGTTCTTTAGTTAAAGCAAACTTCTGCTTGAACATCCACGATCAGTGCAGTAAGTTGTACACATTCTGCAGCAGCTGGCATTTGAAGATTTAATTGTTGTTGCTAGTAAGTGTTGTGAACTTAAGAAGCTGGATGCTTGTTGGCAGGAGTTGAAAGTGAATCATGATGCTACAAAGACCTGTTATGTTCTCACTACCCAGAAGTTAAAGCCTGTGTTTAAATGACATTCTGCCCATTACATGAGTGAATGTATTGCAGACACTGCATTCAGCCCTCATCTTTCTGGCCTTCCAGCTGAAGAAGAGTTAAGTATTAAATGGAAAACATGCTGCAAAGGACTGATATGATACAGCACGTGGTTGTAGTCAGCTTCTAAAGCTGAGTCTCAGCATGGTATTTGGGGAACCGCCTCAATGGCTGTCTGCAGTCAGTGCTTGAAGTTGAATCCTCAGTGGGTGTCAAAGACCTCTGGAAATTGGGGCATTAACCATGGTGCCACCAAATTAAGACTGTGGGTAACTGCAGCAGGTTTGCTTACATGCTGTGTGTGTTTTTCAGTGGTATAAAACACTTGCTTCCTTTCCAAAATGCTTTCTTCTGTGGTAGATGAGCTTAACCCAAATTAGCTTGGATTGCTTGTAAGCTAAGATTGCCTGCATGAACAGTAAGCATGGATCACAGGCTAAGTTAGGATGTCTGAGAGCTGGAGAATTGGAGACCTAGCTACGCTTTTCATACCAAAATGGATCAAGTTATTGCCAAGTATTGATGCCCTCTTAATGCCCAACAATCGTAATCACCGTCTCCACACTTGATTCTTGGTTTATAGCACAAACAGGTGCTTGCAGAGAAAAGTCTTTTTTGTTCCATAATACTTTTCAAGGGGGTGTGAGTGCATGCAAGCATCCCCAGCCAGCCCCCAGATCTGGGTGGCGAGGAGAATTCCAGGAGCTCCAGGAAACTGATGTCACTGCATTGTGTTTGCTTGTTTTCTTTTGACGGCACTGATGTTTAATTTTAACTTAACCCTCAGAGGGGTATTTTTAGTTAAACTGTTTCTTCACTCCTCCTGTCCCGTGTTGGGGATGGGGGGAGCAGGAGAGATTGTGTCCCCTGTTTTTGTCTGGTGTTCAGCTCTTTCTCTCTTCTCTCTGAAGAGCAGCTGATGATTGACTGAGAGCTTGAAAGCTTAACAGCATGTGTTACCCTGTTCATGTTGCTTGTTCTGTGCCCATGTCTCTTGATATGATCATTGATCCGGGCTGAAAGGAAGCAGGTCTATCTGGACAGAAGTGCTTCATTCTCATAAAAGAATAATACCTCTTCCAAATCTAAGGATACCGCTGTGGGTGTCCCAAGGGATGGCTGCTTCTTTAGGGCACTGTCACGTTTTTCAGTGACTATCTACTGGGAGAGGCTTACAGTTAACACTTCAGGTTGGCATTGTCAGCACTCAGGAGGATCACAGCCCTGCAGGGTAAGGGTTTTTCCCTTTGGTTTTTCTAATTAAAAAAAAAGGGCAAGAGATCATAGATCATGCTTAAAACTATCAGACTCAGAAGCTAAGATCTGAACACTAAAAGCTGAACTACTTGCTCTGCGGGTCTTGAAGAAACAAATCAATTCTTATATCTGAATTGCATGGGGTAATCTTTGAAGCCATGCTTGTTTATTAAAAACCTAAAGAAACACAGGTCTTTGCAGAGCATGGATTTACTGAACTTCTCTTCCATATCTTTGACCTGAGTTTTGGCTGCTGTCTGTGGTTTACTGTTCATGTATTTCTGCAGACAAAGAAGAAAATGGGACAACTCTGTTTCATCCGGTTCCATCCCTAGTCCGTGTGTTACAGTGAATGCTTGGGTGCCAAACACAAAGATAAAAAGAAGGGCTGTATTGTTGCTTTGTCATTGTTTCATGTATGAAAATGGCCTTCAGTTGTAATTATGTGCACATTAGAAGCAGTGTGTATGCGGAGAAGCTATTGAAAAATGACAGCGGAATAATCAAATTCACACTAGCTCCCATGTGAATGCTAAGACGTCAAGAGGGTCTTCTGTGGCTTAGCATTAGCCGCTTCCAAAGCAGGCTCAGAGTGTGGAATAGCAAACTTTGATTCATTTTCCTGCATAAACGCATTTCTGATTTTTGAAAGACATTTTGAAATGCTTTTATCTCTGGCAAAGGGAGATTTATACCTATGGGCTCAACAACATCCTGTATCGTGCTCCTCCTGCTGCGCTTCGGCATCACCGGTCGCGTCGAAGATTATTGCTGAAAGGGTTTACCAGGTGCTGGGCCACACTTTGCATATCTCTAATATAAGCAAAACGGGTTTCCTGTTGCAAGGGTTTGTTGTGGCTGGATATTTCTGCTGCCTTTTCTTCCTCCTCTGCCCCCCCCCCCCAACTCTTTTGAAAGAAACCAGTCTGGGTTGTGCTGAGCTCAGCACTGCAGCCATTTGCAGAGACTCCACAAAGAGAAGCAGTATTTCTCAGTTTACAGGCTGAACTGTGGTAGGAACTGACCATTGCTTACACTGTCACATTGCTTATGTGCTGAAGCTATTGCCCATTGAACAAATAAGGGCTGTCTCACAGTTTCCTCTCTGTCTGCATGTGTATGTGTGTGGGGGAAGCTATTTAGACAGTCACCTTTTGGAGGAAGGGATCATGTTCTGCTTTTTCATACAGCATTCAGTAGTCCTCTAATGAGTTTCAGTTACTGCATTGATCTGTGTCAGGGTTAGCACTGCTATTGGGTGTTTGACTGATAAGAGGATTGTTTATGCCACTTGTGCTGAATCCTAGTTCCCAGCTGTGGGCTTCAATTTGCATCTTTTCCTACCATTTGAACTGCTTGTATTGCTATGTAAATCTTACGTGTATTGTTTTGCTTTCTTGTTCCCTGTTTCTCTGCTCTGATGTAGGAGACACATGTAATTCTGGGATTTGGCTGTGTGTCATTCAGCTCTGGTGTTTTACCCCTTTCCTTGCTGGACAGCACAGGATGGAGAAAGGGAACATGAGATATCCAGACTCATTCCTCTCCTCCCATCCTTTGAACCCTGCAAATTCAGGATGTGTGATCCCTAGACAAGCCCTTCAGATTAGTTCCCATCTTGAAGCTCATTTCTGTGTGCCTGAGTGGTGCTGCAAATTACAGCCACCTTTCATTTGTTTGTAGCTTCTTATGAGCTCTAGCAGGGCTTTGCTGCTCGGTTGTTGTGCCTGTAATGCCATCTTGCGGTGGCCCTGCCACTCTGAATGTCTTCTCTATGCTATCCAGAGCCGGCGAGTGAGCTGCCCTCCGTGTTGTATGCTGTTGGGAGTGTTTGCGTCTCCCTTTTTCCAGCTTCATTTGTGAGCTAAGGAAATACCTGTCTCTAGCAGTGTGGCACTGATCAGGGTGTGATCTTCAGAAGCTCAGGTGCTGTTTTGAACAGGGACCTTCATGACAGATGCCTGCACTGAATGCTTCAACCACAGTACTGTGAAAGAACACAGCCTGTGTCTGTTAGGAGGGTTGACTAAATATTACCAGTGCTATAAGTAGAGTGGTGTGTTGTTCGTTCACAGTTTATAATACCAAGCTCTGTACTCATCCCTGCTGGAGTGTGTTTTGTTGGAAGTTCCACATAGTTTGAAGTGCTTCTCTAAACACAGAGGAATTGTTTAATACTTTGAGACTCTGCTGTCTTGTGATTGCAGAAAGTGTGTGGTGGGAGGGGTGTCCGGGCTTTGTAGGAATTCCAGTTTTATCTCTGACTTTATTTTCTCAGTCTGTCTGGGCTTTGGATAAGCCACAGGGATAAAAATAAGTCCAGAACATATCTACTTCTCAGTGACCTGGGAGCTTTACTGTACCTCAGATTAAGAACTGTGTGTCTTGTTAATAAATGAAGTAACAAATAACTCTATTTTCTTGTTTCTCCAGTGTTCCCAATTCCTGCCCGGCCAGCCCACGTGGTGCTGGATCCTCAGGATATCGCTTTGTTCACAACATTACCTCGGATCTGCAGCTGGCAGCAGAGTATGCTGCAAAAGCAGCATCAGAACAGCAGGCAGATGCATCTGGCGGGGACAGCCCAAAGGTTCAAAGCATCATCCCTTACCCAGCAGTGCTCACTGGGAGGCTTGTTAAAATCTGGAATTTGTTGCTAGTGGTGGATATAGTTAAAGGGGGTCTAAGGGTGCTGTGTACACTATGCTCCAGGGTTTTGAGACCATACCCTCAAACCAGTGTCTTAATAGTGGTAGAGGATCAGTCTGCTTCCTGAGCTGCCCAAACTGTATGCAAGTCATTGATGAAAGTGGTTAAGGAAGAATAATTTCTTTTTGCTTGTTTGATAAATCAAGAACCCATAAAGAGGTGCATTAAAGTCCGGAGTCTTGGGTTTGCCTTATAATTAAAGGTATTTTGCAAAGCACAGTTGGAGAAAGGGGAAGCAAAGGATGAAACCAGATCCTTGCCATGAGCAATCTGTAGTCTAACTTTAAAACAAGCATGCAGGCCTGTCAAGCAAGCATTAATGAGGAGAGTGGCAAATGGAATTTAGATTAAAATATAACTTAGTTATAATGATAAAGAAGTTTTATTCTGGTAGGTTGATCTTCAGATCAAAGTTAAAGGTTTAGATCCAAACCCACCTGATTTGGGACTGGGTGGAGGAGCACAATACTGGACGGCTTTTTTTGTAGACTGAATTCTCCCTTGAGACAAGAAGCACTGTTCTTGATGGAGTAATATGAAGAGCTGGGAATATGAGATCTGGCAAACAAATTACAGTTCTTAGAATGAAACAAATCCTGCTGGAGAGGGGAAGGGACAGGATCAAGTTTCATATCGAGCTTGTTGCTGGGAGGAGAACTGATAGCAGGCTTGCACGAAACCTTCCTAGCAGAGTGTAGCTGTAGCTGGGCAGAATTGAAGGCTTTAGTTTCATAAACACTGAAAGCTGTAAACATATCCTACCCGCCCTAACTCTGCTTTCAATTGCTTGTCCTGATCCTCTTCCTTGTGCTGCTCTAAGCTGGTGGTAGATTAGGTGAGGAATGGAATCAGATTAAAGCTGGGGGGGTTTTGTGTACTTGTGGGGAGAGGGAAGGAGATACTTCAATCTGCCTCAGTGCTAAATTGATATTTGGCAGTATTAAACAGGAGTGAAAGGGAAGAGGGTGATGCCACTCTTAGTTGCCCCTGGTGCTGTCTTAACATCTGTGAAAATTACAGCCCAGTGTGCTTCTTTAGTTCATGTTGTTGGTATATTCTAGGTAGGAATTCTTTGCTAGTGACTAAATTTGTTTGCTTTTCTTTTTAGGATGAGTCCAAGCCACCCTATTCTTATGCTCAGCTAATTGTGCAAGCTATATCTTCAGCACAGGACAGGCAATTAACACTAAGTGGGATCTATGCCCACATTACCAAGCATTATCCATATTACAGAACTGCTGACAAAGGCTGGCAGGTGAGTTCTTGACACTGACAAGCTTTTAAACTACTTTGACAGGGCTTATCTGCTTTGAAATGCATGTCTTAAAGTTTTGGGGCACTGGGAATAGAGCTGCTTTGACTGTTCCCAGAGTGAATTTGTTTAACGTAAGCTAACTACTTTGTTTGTGGGTGATTAGTATTTTTAAATACTTTCTATGGCAATGTAGTGTGGTACAGTTGGGCTCTTGGGTTCTTGAAACCCTTTTAATGCTGTACTCATGCATCTTTCATTTTTATATGTTTATTCTCCCACATCCTTGCTAACAGTCACTCTGTTGCCCAGATACTTGCCTTAATCTTGCTCAGTTCTTTACCTGGTCTTTGTTTGGCATGATCTGTCCAGGCAGATGACCAACCCAAAACTGAGGTCCCAGTTTTCAACCACAATACCTTAAATGATCCCAGATGTTTTGTTTTCCCGCTGTATCAACTGCATTGCCTAAGTCACAGTTGGCAAGTTTTGAATCTTGGAGTGAGAACTGGTGGAATTTTGAGTCTTTGTGTTCCTTGTGGTATTAAAGGAAATCTGACCAGCTTCATAGGAGAGTTTGGATGTAGTTAACACATGCTAAATCGAGCTTAAGTGTTCATTTGAGGGCTGCTTTCAAAGTTCTAGAAACCTCAGCTCCACCTGCTCTCAGACTTTTTCTTGGCATTACACCTCTCAAATAGGTGTTGTGATTTGAATATAACACACGAATGCAGCTGGAAGCCTCTTGCAGCTGGTGTTTTCATTGCATTCAACTGGCAGGAGCAGTACTGCTTGGTGCACTTTGAGTACAGTTGGAATAAATGTATTTCTGCCTCCCTGGCTTTTCCCTACAGTTCTAATTAACTGTGGAATTCACTTCCTGCCTTAACCTGCTCAGCAGAGTTGTGCTTTGTGAACCAGTTACTGCATCCTGCTTCAAAGAGAGCTGCATTTCGGTGGAGGATGAGTTGCCTTTTCCTCCCCACTACCGATAATGTTGTAAGGCTTTATTTGTGAAGAGGTAGTCTAAAGCTGCTACAGAAGCTCTTGTTTTGTGTTGAAAGTGGAACAGCAATGAGCTTGTGCACAGCTGGGCTCACTGGGCCTTTCCCCTAGCCCAAAAGACAGTGCTACACCCAGTAAGAGGTGGGCTTTTGCAATTAAAAGCATAAATAGTCTTGTAAACATCTGGAGAGCTGCGCAGTGCCAGACTAGTGCCACACAGATGATGGATTCTTCTCAGACAGCTGTCTGAGGGCATATTGGCTGGCTTGCAGTATGATTACCATGAGATGCAGTGTCTTTTAGGGCATGTTTGGGCACCCTGGTGATCTTTTGGCAGGTAAGCAGCACAGGCTCAGGCAATATTTTTCTGCTTGCCTAAAATAAAGCCTGTCTTTTGAGAGAGTTCTGATGTGGTTTGCGGTGATTTCCCCCTGCATCAGCAAAACCCTTGTTTTCATTGCTTTCCGCAGAAAAGTCACTGCACTGCCTGGCTCCAGATGTACTTAAGTGATAGCTAAGTACCAAGCAAACCCATCAGCATGGGTAGTAGAAACTCCAACATGTTTCCCCAAGGTTTTCTCTTGCAGCACTTCTGTGACTTCAGAGCTGTGTGAGTCGAATGACTTGTGTCTGCCTTCAGCACTGATTCTGGCAGTGTGGATTTTACTTTTCCAGGCTGCGTGGTGAAACCCATTCGTCTTTGTTATATACATCCTCTTGTCAAAATAATCATCTCATTCCTCTGCTTCCTGCAGAATTCCATTCGGCACAACCTCTCCTTGAACCGTTACTTTATTAAAGTCCCACGCTCCCAGGAGGAGCCTGGAAAAGGCTCCTTTTGGCGAATTGACCCTGCCTCTGAAGCCAAACTAGTAGAGCAAGCATTTAGGAAACGAAGGCAAAGAGGAGTGTCCTGCTTTCGAACACCTTTTGGGCCTCTCTCCTCCAGGTAACTTCAGTTTCCTCTCATCACTGTGTCAAACTCATTACAAAGAAAGCAAACAAAAACCAACATGCAGTGAGCAAACTTTACTGCTGTGTATAGTGTGAGAGCTAATACAGTTAGATTGTCCTGAGGCATACTCTGAAAATTGTTCTGACTTTTTAAATGCTTATCAAAAAAGAAGATAAAATCCAGAAGCAGACTACAAAAGTGCATCAAATAACATATCTGCTTTGGCATCATTTCACAGCAATTCAAAGCATTTATCAGTGGAGTGTTTTCAGATGCCGGTCTCTCACTTCAGGAAAGCTGTGTTTAGATGTGGATTAGATCATAGGAAGAATAACTTTTCTGGTATTTGGAACACTCTCCTATAGGGAAAGACCTTGTTGATTGTGGTTGTCAGCAGTGAAGCAATGAGGGGTTCTGTGTAGCCGCTGCAGTGTAACAGCAAAAGAGGAGCTGTGTGCAGTGAGCGCTTTCTCTGAGTCCTATAGCTGTGAGAAGACTTGTAATTCAACACTAGCTGGAGCAGTTTCATGTAACATTCCTCCCACACCTCTTCTTTTTTTGTCTGGTAAAATGAGGGGGAGGAAGCGGGAGAAGTTTTCAGCTGATCAGCTTCTCTGTCTATTGTCTTTAAAGAAATGTTCAGTTCCTTATGTGTTTGATGCCTCTGTGGGAGCAGAGGTGGGATGCAGTGGGGAGAAGCAGGAGTAGCTGCTCTGCAAGCATATGTGGGGCAAGACACTTGCATCCACATTGCATCTTTCTTCCTCTCCCATCACTCTCAAACACTGACAAAGATCCTTTGAGAACGGCCTGAAACTATAAAACTGATCTGAACATGAGGCATTTATAGCTTCTCTGTCGGCAGTGGGTCTTAAAATGAAATGTGAAGCATACTCTGGGTCCAGTTTCCTTCAGCAAGGAACAGTATGACAGTATTTAGTGCTAGAGCATTACTGTGTACCTTTCAGCTCTTCTCAGCAATACTATATATTGGCTAACGTGAGAGAAAAGCAGTCTTTTCTGTTGGAGAATCCTGTTCTGGAGGTAACTCTTGGTCTCTGCTGCTGTCTTCTGGTCAAAATGCATGTACACTTGCCAATACTATGTTTTGGTGTTTCAGGAGTGCTCCTGCCTCCCCTACTCACCCTGGGCTGCTGTCGCCTCACTCTAGTGGCCTACAGACTCCAGAGTGCCTGTCACGGGAGGGCTCACCCATTCCACATGATCATGACTTTGGGTCAAAGTTAGCCTCAGTTCCAGAGTATCGGTATTCACAGAGTGCACCTGGTGAGTAGCTCCTGTTTCACAGAGGGTGACTTCAGCTGCACCAAGGGCCATGCTGAGGACACCACTGGAATGCTTCTTACAGTGTGTTACAGGAGGATCTAGGTCTCTCTTTTCACTTTGTTGTTAGAGCCTGATGATACACGTGCAACTTCAGAACATTTTTCTTACTAGTCTTTGGATGAGGGTGCAAGAGATGAAGGAATGTGTCAAAACACATGGGCTAACCTTGAACTAGGTGGCTCTAGAGAACTGGCAGCAGAGTAGCCAAGGCAGTGGTAGTTCACCCACTAGTTTACCAGCCTTCTGGATGAGATCAGCTCAGCTACACAGAGCTCTGTAGTGCTGTGGCCAGGGCCAGAGTAATTTGTTAAGCCCCGGTAAGTATCTGCTTGTCAGCTGTGTTGTGACTGACCTGATGCGTAGGGTGTTCCTGGTGAAGCTCAAAGGCAAAACTCATTAAGTAAAGCTTCCTTTATTTGTGCCTGTTGTGGCTTTTGTTCACAGATATGTGCTCACATGGCAGGTAAGGTTTTTGTGAGTTAGGAAAGAGAAGACTGAAGGTGGTATTTTTGAAGCTTTATTTTGTGTTCCCTACTCCTGCCAGTGCTGAAGGACTGAGCATTGCAGAGATTGGAAGTGCACAGGTGAAATGAATGGAGGCAGTTTTCCCCTTTCCTACTAGTGTATTCTTCTCTGTTCTGTTTAGGATCTCCAGTCAGTGCCCAGCCAGTGATCATGGCTGTTCCTCCCCGACCATCTACTCTGGTGGCAAAGCCAGTCGCGTACATGCCAGCATCAATAGTGACTTCTCAACAGCCTTCATGTCATGCAATTCACGTCGTGCAGCAAGCTCCCACTGTTACAATGGTCCGAGTTGTGACCTCCTCTGCAAACTCTGCAAATGGATACATCCTCACAAACCAGGGCACAGCAGGAGGAGCTCATGAAGCAGCAGGAACAGTGTTGGACTTAGCTGGTGACCACCGAGGTAGCTTTTCACCTCCTTTACTACTCTGCTGAGTCTTGCGCAGGCTTGTGGGGGGGTTGTCAAACACTGTTTTCACTCGCTGGGTGTTTAGCCCTCAATGAAAGATGTTTCTCTTAAGGTAAAACTTAAACCAAGTAATAGCTTGTCCATTTGATGTCTTCACGAATGAGCAGAGTGACTGCACCCCTTTATCTTCCATCTCTCAGAGACTTTGGAAGCTGAAAAAACCATAGAATCATAGAATAGTTAGGGTTGGAAAGGACCTCAAGATCATCAAGTTCCAACCCCCCTGCCATGGACAGGTTCAAATGCAGTGCTTTAAATATTTACATCATCCCCAGTATCAATATTATGCTTGTGTATTGGTCAGCTGGGTGTGCTATGGAAATGTGTGCTTTTTCTAGCCAAAAAAATATGGCCCAGGAAAGGCTGAAACTCTCTGTTTCAGATGGCCTTGTAAATAAATGATACAACCTTTCTTTTCTGCCGGCCTGGATTCCTGGAGGAAAGCATGTGCTTCTGGAAGTGCAGGCAGTACCCCATTAAAGCAGTCTTCAAAAACCAGTTACAACAAAGGCCTCCTTTTTTTTTTCCTAAGCTGGAAATTCCAGCCTTGGGGGTTTTAGTGAGTTAAATGTTCTCCTGCTGTGGTATAGACAACACCTTGTCTGCTCACCATTTCACAAGTTCTTCGTGCTACAAGATGTGTGTTGTACCAGCCGCAAGACTGGTTACTCTGGTTGCTTTTATGTGGGTAGTGGGAAATGACCCTTGTCTAAGGGAAAGGGAGAAATGACAAAGACTTTCCCCTGCTGCAGTAGCAGGACCACTGACATTTTTAGTTAATCATGTTTGAGTTTCACTTGCATTCTGTAGAAATTCCTCTCTGGATCCCGTATGTGTTCCTGAAGTACTAGCAGTTGCAGCTGCTTGTCACCTGCTCCATTCTTTCATTCACTAATTCTTGTTGTCGTTTGCTTCTTTTCCTGCTTGTCACTTTCTTATTCCTACTCATGTCCTTTTCTAGTCTCTACCTTCCCTTTGTCTTTGCTGGTTGCTCCATTTTCCTTCCTTATCTCCCTGCTTTCCTTGCCTTTTCTCTCCGTGCTTCCCATCAGTTTGGGAAGATCAATGCTTATGTGGCATCTAATTCCCCTCTTCTTACAAGTCTGCTAATATTAAAATGGGAGAAGTCTTTTTCTGCATGACTAAGGAATTTGTGCTTGCTGCTTTCTCTGCTTTGAGGCCCAAAAGTGTTGAAGAAGAGTGGCTTTCCTTTCCTGCATGCCCAGCAGGAGGCTGTCCTCTATCTGTTACATACCTGCTGAATTGACCCCTTCCTTGTGTTGGGAAGTGAGATAAGTGGTTGAGTGCTCTCAAACAGTTATCTCTATCCAAGAACTCATCCCTCCTTTTTCTCACTATTTTTTCTTCCTTCTAATTTCTTCCTACACTTCCAATTGCAAGCTGGCAAAAGCTTGCAATTATGGAAAAACCTCCTTGTAAATCAACCTGTGTGCACGCCCCACAGCAAGCTGTTGCAGACTTCTAGCTCCAGGCATTGTTTAAGGACTTAATGCCCTCTCCTGCTGTGTGTGGTATTGAAAGTCAGGCCAATTTGCCTGTAATTACAAAGTAAGCTGAGATTTGCAGTGATCACAGCTGTAATGTGCCAGTAAGGGAGATGGTGCCTTTTTAGGACAAAGGGTCAAGTTTATTGTCTTGATTTTATTTTCTTTGGCCAGGTGGCTTATGCTGTAAGAAAAATGTTCTTAATATATATAGAATATAGGTACAATAGAAAATATTTTAGTGTTTTCCCTGACCTTCTGTGGTGCTGAGGTGTTTTCACATTTGTAAGCCTGGAATATATATCACTGCTAAACTGTTCATGAGAGTGAAGCCTGCTCGTAAGGCAGGGTAGTAGATGATGGTTGTCTCTTTTACTCTCAAGCAGGCATGGATGAAAAGCCAACGATCGCATTTGCCACGATACCTACAGCCAGCCGTGTTATTCAGACAGTTGCCAGTCAGATGACACAGGGTGTTCCAGGACAGACAGTCACAATCCTTCAGCAGGCGGCTCCAGTGACCATTGGGCAGCATCAGCTCCCTGTGAGGGCAGTCACTCAGAATGGGAAACATGCCGTCCCCACCAACAGCATCACTGGCAGTGCTTATGGTATGCTCTGTTTCCATCACTTTCTGGTGTTTGATTTCCTTCTGAGCTTAGCAGTTAGGTTGTAAAGCTCTAAGGGTTTCTCTTCGTACTGTATATCAAGTTGTTCCATGTGTCCAAGTTGTCCACTTACAAAGGTATTCCAATTCTTCAACTTCTGTGGCTGTGAATATCAATGGTGGACATACTTGTATCCACTTCTGTTCCCTTTTCTCAGTTGCTATCTAGCACTGCTTCTGAAAAGTCTTGCCTTTCCTTTGTCCTTGGCTATGCATTTATTACTATTTATACTCCGCATTTTGAGGGTTACTTGTTGAAAGTGTTAGTAATTCTCATGTATAGCCTGTTTTCATTTGTTTTCTTCTGACCAACAGCCTTTGCTTCAAGCATGCCAAGTAATAAAATTTCCATGGTGCTCTTTAGATCTTGTGAAATGACTCCATAGAGTATTAAGACAATAGCATACTTTCACATCTGAAGGTCTTAGAGCCTGAGAGTAACAGGATCTGTTTCATCAGGTGAATGACTGTAGGATTTTTTTAATATACAGGATGTGTTCTAGTCATTTGTCAAGTCTGATTTTTAAAATCCCAACTAGCTTTGTCTTGGCAGCCTCTTTTTATTACTTGCTCAGTGTCTCAGGTTTTCTTCAGTTAAGGATGATGACTGGGGATGGTGTATCCAGATTTCTTACAGCCCTTTTCAGTGAGATGCTAAGCACCTCTGCTGTCCCAGGCTGGTGCTTATGGGGAATTTGAAATCAAAGGGCACTGGTGGGATTTTGATGGCTCTGGTGAAGGTGGGAATGTTTATACCTGCCATGTCTGTTTGCAGTATCACCTGGCTTGCACTTGAATTGCAGGAATCTCCTTGGAGCAATGAAGATAACTGTAAGGTTTTATGTAACTAGGAGATAAAGATATTAAATAATCAGATATGTGGAGTTGCTGCTATCCAACAGTGATGTTTGTCTACTGTAGAATCAGTTTTGTATTTGACGTTTTTGTGTTGAGACATAGCTCTCTCCTCAAACTGGAAAGTATTCCATTTGCATCTGAGGGGTTTTCTGTAAGTAGTACTGAATTGTCTAGTTCACAAAATGGAGCCCGAGTCTCTGGACTCTTGTCTGTAGGAAGCTAATGTCTTTTCAGCTGCATGGTTTAGGTTCTCCAAGTCACTGCAGTGTAATTGGTGACTGCCCTCGTCCTTACCCTATTTTTTTTCCTTCATCCTCTTGATACTCTACACCCTCCTTCCCTTGTCTTGGGAGAAGTTGCTGGGCTTTGAGGGCCTTTGTTCTGTTTGCTTTGTTTGTTTATCCTGGGGCTCTTTTTGGCTACACTTAGTCAGCACACCCCTAACCTTCTGTCCTTCCATCCTTTGCAAATCAGTCTGGAGGGCAGAGGATGTGCTGTCTCCCGAGTCCCCTTTGGCTGCCTCTCCGATTGATGCCGAGGCCAAAAACTGCATGTGTTTTGTTTTTCAAGCAGTGCTGTGTGCCAAAGCCAGTGTGTAAGCACATTCTCTGTCTGGACCTAGAAATTCTAGACATTTTTACAGAGGGTTGATACTAAATGGTCCTTTTCTCGCCGCTTTCATTAATGGGAGAGTGAAATCTTTTGTTCGTACTGGAGTACAAGATTAGAGACAGGGATTCCTGCATTCTCATCCCAGTTCTGATGGGAATGCATTTGGGGTAAGCTCTTTCCTGCCCTTTTTATGAGTGAGATGTCAATACATTCAATATTTAGATTCTGATCTAGTTTCCCAAAGACTGGCTGTTGTTACTGTGCAAACAGGGGTAAAGAGAGCCCTCTAAATTGAAGGCGCAGCACAGGTGTCGTAGCCTGCAAGTTCTGACTGTAGGTGGCCAGAGAACTACCCCTCAAAGAGGAGATGTGTTGTAATTTTAACAGGGGATTGATCCTCCCTTTCTAGAGAGGAATGCTTAGCTGGCAATGCCTTGTTTTATAATGGATAGGAAGAAGGAAGTTCTGGTCATTACCACTTTGGTAAGCTGAAGTTGTAGGGGGAGAGGGAGAGACAAAGCCTTTCAAAAGGGACTTGAAAACCACACTTGAATATGTGCCAGCTGTTGCATCTGACTGTGGTGTGTTATTTTCTTGCTTTCTAGAGTAGCGAACACTTGTGCTGCTTCATCACACTAACTCTCTTTCTCTCCCTTGTCCTGTTTCCCAGCTCTCACAAATCCACTGCAGCTTCTTGCAGCCCAGGCCAGCTCATCCACTCCTGTTGTAGTCAGCAGAGTATGTGAGACAGGGACCGAAGAGACAGCAGCAGCCTCCTCCAGTGAACCTGAAGTCAAAAGGCCCCGGATAGAAGAGTCCAGTGGAGCAGTCCCAGCCCAAACTGGAGTCATCACATCTGCAGTGCCACAAGGACAGGCAACCAGTGAATGAAGAAGCAGTGGGAGGAGTTGGAGCGATGCAGGGTGGGCATGGGATGGCAGGAGTCCTAAAGCAGCTTCTTTGAAAAACAAACCACAACTGTAACAGCTCAAACCATAGTGGATAAAGAGCTCTTTCAAGTCAGATTGTTATTCAATGGGAGGGCACCAGCTGTTAGAATCACAAGGTGCCAAAAAGAATGGAAAACCCCTCCCAGGAACCCATGTCTGGAACTCTGTTCTGTCTTTACCTATGGGATTTTTTTTCCTCTTTTGTTTTGTTTTTAAAGATTCAAAAAAGAAAAAAAAAAATACAGACAACTGATTGTATGACTGCTGGGATATTTCTGACTGTCTTTTCCCCTTTTGGCTCCAGGGGGATGGGATTTGCAGTTCAGCATCTAAAGGAATGTAACACAAATACAGTCTGCTCCCTGGAAAGAGAACTCCTCGTTTTCTATGCCTTAATACTGTGCTTCTCAGAGCTTTGAACCACAGGACCATTTTAAAAAGGCCACCTAAAGCAATCAAATGCTGAAAGATGGGTGCAGTATCTCGCACCAACATTAAAGAAACATGGTACCAAGCTGAAAGGAAAAAGGCAAATGATTTTGGTTTTGAAAACAGAAAAGATCTGGATATGAACTAATGTTTATTTATGTGGGATTCAGGAGGAAGAGTTACAGGGCTCAGCCACCTGGATTTCCAGATGCAATTTCTCTCCATTCCCTCTGAGGGAGAATAAGATGACAGAGGAACTGTATTAATGTAGTTCCTGTAAAGATATTAAAAACAAGGGGGTTTGTACCTTCAATTATTTCTTACAATTATTCATCACTTGCTCTGGACAACAGCCAAAGTATCTCGATGACTGAGAATCACATGGGGAAGGGTGTCTCCAAAAGGTTCTGTGTGCATTTGATTGATCGCATCCTGTGCTGGAGCACAAGGTTTTGTTTAGAATAGCACTGTAGGTGAACACATTGCCACTGTCTCTGTGAACTTGAGAAAGTACTGGTTGGTCTTCTGCACTGAACTAGTCCGCATTCACCTCCTGGTGGTGGTGTGACCCGCAGCTGTGTGAGCCATGGCCAGGAGGCCAGGGCTGGGTGGGAGTCTGCCACTAACCTTCTGCTGTGGCTGATGGCAAAGCTCCTGTTTTATCCTGAGAGGGAAGTTGAGAGCTGGGCTGAGAGGCAGCAGATTTCATGCAGTGTTTAGTACAAAATCTGTAAGGGTGTAGAGACCAAGGGGAAAGAGGCCTTTTATTTTCCATGTGGCAAAAGTCACTGGTGGTCTTAAACATGTTTTCCAAAGGGAATTTGGAGGTTTCCTTTCATTGTCTGACTCCCTCTCCCAGCTCTCCTCCCTTGAGGGCCATCTGGGCTGGTCAGCAGGGGGAGGCTTTTACTCAAACTGTATTCCAGGCTCTTCATGTAATACAAGTATGTCTTACGAGCAAAGCAGATTTGAGTCATTTCAGCCCCATGGAGCAGTGGGTGCATGTGACACCTTGTGACTGGCAAAGAAACCAACCCCTGCATGTAGCCTCCAGCTAACCCCTTTGGTTTGATGCCTGTTTGCAATCCCTTTGGCTAACATGTCTTCTGGCAGCACAGCAGAGATCTTTTAACTGAGAAAATATTATGGCTTTGGTAACAGCAAGAGAGAGTTAAGAGGGATGGGACATGCTTTTGGTGGGTTATCCCCCTGTGTGTACTGATTTATTGTCACTTTGCTGCCTTGTACACTCTGACAATGCTATCACAAAGCAGAGAGGCAAGCCCACTGCATAAACGTGTTGCAAAAAGAATTCCCAAATGTGCAGTAAATGATACTGTCAGTATGTCCATGGGGATTAGAGGGTAAGGCACAACATTCAGTGTCTGCTGGAATCTGGGGAGAGAGAGGAAATCCACAAGGTAACAGCTGGCATCACTTGTTCCCCTTCTAGTTTTCCTTTCTCTTTGCCAAATCCTGTTGAATAGCCAAGTCCCACTGCTTGAGTAAAATCCAGCCATGTTTTATTTTCAAGCCAATTGTTTTGGGAGAGGTATTTCTGCAAGAAGGAAAGAATTTCTTGGTCTCCTGATTTGTGGTTACTTTCTGCGGTTAGAGGCACACAAAACATTCAGGACAGTTCAGTTGTTTAGAGCTAGGCTTTCATAATTTAGATGTGTGCCTTTAGTGACAAGGTATTAGATTGGGTTTTAGTACTTTGAAATGATTCTGTGAAGGAGGATTGTTACAGACCACAAAGTAACTGAAGCAGGCTGCCTCTGGCTGTCACTTTCCCTGCTAGGAAGTGCTAGGTGCGACATAGTGGAAAAGCACATGGATTAGCTCTGTTTTCTGTAGCCTTTTCAAAGCCAGAATTCAATAAAATGGACTTCAAGGAAGAGTGCACAAGTGAGAGTGCTGCATGGTTTGTCTCTGATTAATCATTACTTTCGAGTGAGTGCTGGTTTAGATCCAGGCACGCCTCTGAAACAGCCCTGAGGCTAGGGAGCTTTTGGAAGTAGAGGAGTCTTCAGGTTTCCAGTGCATCGGGTGAGTCAGCGTGAGCTGAACAACCAACAGAATACAGTTCAGGATGTGGATTTTTCTTCTTTTTCTCTTGGAAAGTCTAAATAATTAGGCTCTAAACTTCTGCAGTCTACTCCAGCACCATAGAAATACATCAGCTGCTGCTTCATAGATACCTCTTGAAAGTCCTCCTGAAGTTGTGGGTATAGATCTGCCTCCTAAGTATTTAGAACAGAATAAGTTTTCTCATTCTTTAGTGGCTCGCAGTGCCTGCTGGTTGCCGTGTGACCTGAGGATATACAGACATCTTTGATCTGCTCACCCATTCTGCTTGAGGTGTCTGGAACTTGTCAGCTTATCCTATCAGAGGGTTTTTGCTTCATCAGTCTCCTGCATCCCTCTGCTAGTGTAGGAAGCAGCCATGTCACTTGCAAATAATTTCTCTCTTTTTTAGGATTGTCTATATCATTGCCTGCTACTATGTCACATAACAGTTCAGTCCTGTTGGAAGCTGTGGGGAAATATGTGGTCCTCATCTGGACACGTGAGATGGAGACATCTTGTTTCAGGCCTCCAGGTTCTTTGAACACACTGCTCAGTCCAGAGGATAGCGCTGCTCTGGTGCTGGTTCCCCAGCTTTCAGTTTGGAGCACTGCAGTGTAATGAAAATTAATCTGATGGTAGAATCAAGTCTTCAACTAGAAAGAAAAATTTTACCTGAATGGTTATATGCAGTACTCAGATTATTTTGACTTGGTAGTCTACTTTGTTTTTATTGTCTAACATTACATCTCATGTCCTCAAGTAGTTATGTTAGGAGAGGCTTAAGCGGGAGAGGATGAGGAAGCTTCACTGCATATTCTGGTGTCTGTATAACAAAGGTCAAGGTGTGTTGAATATTTAACCTACTATAACTTGGACTTGGGAAAACTCTGAAACAAAGCTCTTCATATGTGAATTCACTTTTCAGCTTCCCCTATTGATTTGTTTTCTTTTATCTTGGGCAATGACAAAGACTAATTATAGTTGGATTGCGGTCTGTTTATAGCAACATTTGTTGCCTCAGTTTGCAAAAGCTCAGTGCAGTTGTTCTTGGGTTTATTCCACTGAATTCCTTAGTTACTGTTTTGTCTTGACCTTGGCTGTTGTGATACAGGAAGGTTTTTACAGAGAGATCAATTTAATGTGATTTAGTGATAACACAACACAGTGCTGAGCGCAAAATTGAAGTTCATGATTAGCTCATCTATTCTTTCCAAACTCTTTTTTCTTCCTTCATTCCTCCCTCCCCCATACCACTAATGCTATTCCCTGTAGCATATCCAGTCATTTTCATCCAGTGACAGGAGCAGCGCCTCGCATTAAGCTCTGCCCAAGGACTCAAGGATGAAAATACCTGTGCGATACCTGGAGCTCCAGAGCATGTTGAGAAAGGTCGATTTGTTTACCCTCTATTTAGTTTTCAGACTGTGTTTTAGACATGTTACTGTTGGGCACAGCTTGTTCAGGAGTGTGTTTTCATGTTAAAGCTTTGCAATAGGAAGAAGGAGCTAAGTAACAACTCAAGCCTTTACAGTACTTCTGCAATCAATGTCATGGTCTGGCTTCAGGTTTTAGGGAGAGCAGACTTGGTTTTGAATGTTTCAGACATCTGTCTCGTGTTCTGACTTTGAACTGTCATTCCAAGTTAAATTCCACATTCTTCTCTCGTCTTTCAGTCGCGAAATGTCAGCAGTAAAATAAAACTTGAAGGACAGAAGGCTGGGGACTGATACCTAAGCAAGTGAGGGTGTCTGACCTGAGCTTTCATATGGTGTAGTGTGGAACACTTTTAACTAACTGCTTAATGTTAAATTGCTGTTAGAGCTTTTCATCTGTGTTGGTAAGGGGGTTTCCCAGTGATAGATTTGGTGTCACTCTTGATGTGTGCTAGCATGTACATGAATGCCAAAATGTGGGGTGAAAGGAGAAACTTTTTCCACCTGTACACAGGTTTTGGGTATCTTGGATGACAGGGATGTAAGCTGGCAGTAGGTCTGTATCTTTGCATCGAGGACCAAGTACTGTTTCTTCAAGTTTATTGCATCTAAGGATTAAGTTCCAGCTGGTTTGTTGTTCCATCTTTGTTTCTGAGGTTTTAAACTATGACTTACAACTGTAGTTTATCACTGGGATAAACCGATCACATAGAGCTGTAGCATTAGGTGAGATCTAATCTGTTTTCTCCGACGCTGGCCAATTACAGCTGTGTAGAAATACAGAGTAACTTGGGCTGGAAGAAACCTCTGGAGGTCTCTGCTATAACCTCCTGCTGCAAGCAGGTCCAGCTAGATCACATTGTTGTGACTTTGTCCAGCTGCCTTGGCTGCAGAGATAGAGGTGCCACAACTCTGATCCCTCTTTCACTCTGATCACCCATGAGTTGAAAACTTTTCCTCAGCTATCTAAGAATGATTTCCCATGCAGCTGCATGGGTTCATTGTCTCTCCTCACATCACACCTCTGAGAAGAGCTTCTCTGCATCTTCCAAATTGGTAGTTGAAGACGCTAGTAAAACTTTACCCATTTGCTTCCTTTGCTTAAGGCTGCATCAACCTACTTGTCTCAGGCTCTTATACATCACTTTTACATCTTCTTACACGTTCTTGTGCTCCTCAGGACATCAAGTGGAATTGATGCAGGATGTTCCTGTCTATCTTGTGCTGGGGAGCCCAAAACTGGGAGCAGTATTGCAGACATGATCTGACAAATGCTGGGTACAGTGGAGGAAAAATCACTCCATGGAAAGAAGTCACTTATTGAAGTGACTTCCTTGGCCAGCTAGCTACACTTTCACAAGTGCAGCCTGGGACCTGCTTGCTCTCTTGATGCAAGACAAGTGTAAGAAACAAGCGTAAAGTGAACTGGAATAGCATTTGTACATGTGCAACCATCTTGTCCATCTCTTCTAAGGAAGAGTGCCAGCTTGGGTCTTGGAAGTTTCTGAACAGGAGGCAGCACTGAAGGATCCTGATCACTTTTTTCAGTATCTGTGCTTTACCTTAAGATAAAGGACCTTCCCTTGAGGTTCTACCCAGATGCAAAACCTTTCAGGTTTTTTAGTCCTGCTGCTAATAAGTTGGTCTAGGGCATTAAGAACGAACCTCTAAAGGAACATGACTAGCCTTGTAATTTTAGCCCTTGCTGCACACAGCTTTGGAGTTTACAAGTGCCATCCTGAAGCAAATGATCTGTCTTTCCTCGTCGGCTGGTCTCTCAAGCAGCTCCTGTTTCTGATCCCCATCACAGTTTCTCCCCTCTATTTGTAGTTGTTTCTGTCATCTCCAGAGCCCTTTAATCCAACTCCTAATTTAATGCCATTGCTTGAAGGTCCGCATCTGGTGAGAATCTGTGCATTAGGTTGCAGTTATACAACAGATCGTTCAGTCATGTAACTTTTTGCTTCCTTTTGGGTGAAAAAATTATGCCAAAGCTGCTGCTACTATAGCATACACTACTGTTGTGTAGCTTACAATGGAACCAGCTGTGCTGCAGAAAACAGTTACACTACAAGGTCATCTGGATTGCTGGAACTGATGGAATTGGGAAGTGATGCTCTCTTACATTTTGATCTGCACCTCATCAAAGCGTAGCTGTGACTTCACGCTGGAGCATCTCTCTGCGGCTGCCTAGTGGCTATTTGGCTGTGATTAGATCAGTATCTCTTTGCTAGGTGGGTTATTCGCAGGACAACGCATGTGTTTGTGTACATAGGTGTGGGTATATGCATGTGTAATAATCAGCAGTGGAAAATAACCTAGCTGTGATGGCAGGCTTTCTCTTAGGATGTCTTTCATGGGGCAGTAATACAGCAGTGAGCATTTAACTTTGGCCTGAGCAAGACATTTTGAAAAAGACTTAGTTTTTTTGGAGCACTATATTTAAATTCCAATTTTTAAATCAATTTCTAACCTTTGTATTTATATGTTCAGAAAATTCTTTTGATACCTTTTCAATTTACCAACACTGAATTAAAACCCTTCAGAATGTATGGCTGGTCCTTCTCCTTACGCGTCACTTTAAGTTGCAGAGAGGGGTAGTTGCGCCAAGTCTACCCCTTTGCTTTCAAGATAAAAGACCATTGACAATTCATGGGTGGCAGCTAAGGAAGAAACCCTTTAGATATTTTTTTTCAGAGAATATTAGATCTGTGTAAACATAAAATTTATATTTATTAATGTGTGTGTGTGTGTGTATAGATATATAAATGGTCCATGACTATTTCTTTCTCTTAAATGGTACTTTACACAGACTTTTATACAGTACGTTAGTAAATTCCTGCACCAGGCACTGATTCTAAAAGGACAATGTATCTATTTTTGTAATGAATATGAGCAGCCAGAAGAAGCAGGTTTGCTTCAGTGATTGCTTTCATTCCTGTCGCAGAGCAGAAGAGATGACTTGGTACTTGCATCTTCCTTGTGTAGGAGCCCTGCTTCTGGCTTTGTCGTGGTTGCAGCAACCCCACTCCATGCTGCTCTCCTGAAAAGAAAATCTCCCAAATGGCACTAATGAAAGCTGGAATCCTTTCCTGTCTCAAATTATCTCTTTACAGATTCTGCTCTGTAAGTAATGGGTCCTTATTTCTAACAGAGAAATTGGATGGAGGGTCCATGAGGATGCTGTAAGGTTGAGGAATTCCTCCCTATCAGGTGGCTAAGCTAACACAGGGGTGCTGTGAAATGTTTCCTCTAGTTTCCTTTTATGATGCTCCTGTCTCTTCACAGGGTGTGGGATGTGTGTATATCCCCTTCAAACAGATGCACAAGGGTTTTTCTAATGTTCCCATTCACCTTAATGTCCAGATTTCAGCTATGGCTTAACTCTATGAGGATCGCTAAATTCACAAGCGTGTGTTTTGACCCACTTTGCCCTTTTGAGAATTACTCTTAAAAAGCAGACAATACTTGGCTTCCTGATTCTAATTGCTCTTCCAGAACTAGAAATCCTTTCTCTGCAAGGACCTGAATGAATGCTTCACCTCAGTGCTTACTGTCTGGTGTCTGGGCTCTGATGCTAGAGGGGAGGACAGGATTTGGTGGTAAGAAGAGTAATAGGAGCAGTGAAAGGAAACAGCTTTCCTCCTCAGCAGAAAACAGCCCATGTTAAAACCACACTTCCCCTAGTATCTGGTTACTGCTTCATGTCTGCTGTGAAGTTAAGCCATGCACCTTTGCTGTGATCTCAACTTTTCAGTCCTCTTTCTACCGCACCTCAGTTTCACTTAAAGCAGTCTGAAACAGAGCCTTCCTGGAAGCTAAGGGCAACATTGAGGAGAGATGTCTGCTAGCTGAAAGAAATATGAGATTTAAATGGAGCAGAAAAAGTGAGATTTCCTTCTGTTTCACTGCCTTGCTGCTAAAAGTCTGGTGCAAAACATTCTAATGTTCTGATTTATATGCCATTCTTTGGAGGGGGACAGGCTGCTAGGTAGGCAGAGTGGCTCTATAGCAAATGAATTGCTGTAAACCTCAACTTGCTTTATTTCTCTCCTGAATGGGCTTGAAGTAGAGAGAACCAGAGTATTGTTTGTAAGATCTTCTGCTTTAATGGAAAAGAAACTGGAGAATATATATGTGTATAGATATATATATATAGATCTCATTCAAACATACTGCTACAGAAAATGGAATGGCTTTAAAACGCAGAAACCTGACAAGACGTTGTCTTGGTTTCTGGCCATTTGTAGAGCAATGGGACTGGCCTTGGCCAGCCTGCCAGCCAACCTCCACGTAGCCAAAAAGAGCATTTAAGAGTCTGTAGCTATCCAAAGGACTGTTTTCAATAAGACTGTTAAAAGCTGCTATAGGGATAAATTACAAGTTGTATGTGAGCAATGGATGGTAAACCTGGAAATTCAGATCCAACTCTGAATGTCTGCTTAGATAAATCAGAAGAACCTGAAATCCCCCTGTTCTGCAGGTAACACATTCTCACTGAGTCCTTAGGGAATGGCTGCACCCTGAAATACCTGAGGACCTGAAATACCTCAGTGGCTTCACAGAAGCATTTTGTAACAGATCTGGGGGGAGCCTTGCCCCTTTCACCTTGGTTTGGCACTTAAAGACAGGGAATGGATGGGGGGACTAAAGCCACACTTGCATTTCAGTTCCTGATGTTGCCTGTACAAGACTCCTCCAGACAGATGTTATGGGGTTTGTGGGGTTCTTTTTTCTTACAGCTGATATCAAGAGTATTTTTATGTGACTTGTTTTCCTTATCAGTGCTTTTCACAAAGCAGGTATGTGTATCCCAAGGTGGAAAGCTCCATCTGGGGCAACGGATGTGAAGTTCATCATCTTGATCTGGCCATGTTGCAGCACTGCTCCTGTGAGATGCTTAACTGCACAGGCAGACTGTGGCTCCCACGAGGGCTGGGAGCGTGTCCTGGTCGTGCCAAGGAGGCTGCTGCTCACCAGCGGAGACGGTAAATACAAGCATCCAAGGAGTAGGACCTGCATTTCCACATCAGATGGGATACAAGTGGTTTTGTTTGGTTTTGATATGGAGCCATACTTCGGGGGTTTTTTTAAGTAATTTGAGATCTGAATGTGATTTCTAATGTATCAAGAACGTTAATATTTTAAAGCTATAACAAAGTTTTAAATTTCTACTATTTTTGTTTTTCACTTATTTTAACTGTTCTGTTACCTTCATTTGATGTATGTGGTTGGGGAATGTTGCTTCTCCTCTTAGCATTTGTTTCTATAACCAGAAATAAAATCATATATGAAAGAGAAAATGCCCTGAAATTCCTTCCTGCTTTTGAGTGACAGACCTGCATCCTTTCAGCTCAGTATCATAAGGGGGGTTAGGTTTCCTGCACCAGCCCCTTCCACTATGTGAGTGTTTCAGGATTTTTCTTGTCCTTTTATTATTAAATGCTTTAGGAGGTGTGTGTTTGGACACCTTGCATTGATTTAGAGCTCAGGGATACTCTGCTTTTGATCCCTTGTCAGTTATTTGGGAAGATGTCAACTCGCTGCAGAGTGAGTGTATGTACCTGTGCGTGCTTGAGATCCATAATGCTTCCCTTGGGGATTAGAAACGATTCGATTCCTCCGGTTCTAGCTTTCATTTTGTCATGAAGTGAAACGTTGTTATTTTGAAAGAAAAACTATTTCACTGTGTTTCCCTGTAGTTTATAAGAATTGTTTCACCTAAGCATATATGGTCAGAAGGAAGGTCTTTACCTATGTTATAGCTAGGTTTTCCCTCCTATAATAGAGCTACTGTTTAAGTGTAGGGTTTATTTTGACCGAACAAGGTCATTCTGAGCTTTGAAATGGAATAACTTTGAAGGCCTCAGTTGGCACAAAGTAGCTGTATTTGACTCAATAATGTTTAAAACTAATAGACACAGTGTAGTAAAGATTCAGGTGTGCTGTTAATGAACTTAACGCCAGGCCAGCATAAGGCAGGGAAGTACCAGAAGGTGAAGTGCAAAGCTCCTTCCTGAGACACCTCCCTGCAGGGTGATGCACAGCTCAGTGATGGGAGCTTCAGTCTTATTGACAGGAGGAGACACAGTTCTAATTGGGGGAATATTAACGTCTTTTTAAGCTTTTGGAAGCTGGAGCCCAGCTGCTGAGCAGCTGTGTTTGGCACCTCCAGCCCTTTAGGGAAGCATCGTATTTTGAAGGGGTTGTAGGGAAGGTTAATACGGCCCTTTTTTTATCATCATGCTCTTGCAAACCCAAACTCCGCCCTCTCTCTGCCATGAAGCGACGGTTCCCACGGGTCTGAGTCCTAAAAGCTGATCTCTTTCACACCGTCTGGGACAGCCTCAGAGCCAGGCTTCACCTTGGACTCCTAAGGGAGAGAATAACAACAGCAGCATGTCAGAATAATCCCCGGACAGCCACTAGGGAGGATTTTCCCAGTGCCCCTTCTTCCCTCCTCTTGCGGGCAGGATGCGGCCCTATTTCCCCGGAGCCATCGCGGGCGGTACTCCGCCCCTACCGTAACCTGCGCCAAGCGGAACCTTCGTGCAGCAGCAGCCGCATCCCCCCGGAGCCGGCCCGGATGGACCGCCCGCCCATGGGGGAACGCTTTGGCAGCGTACCGAGGCGGAGGGAGCTGCGGACTGTCCGGCATGTTCACGGCGGGGGCAGAGAGCTTCCTCAAGCAGGCGAGGTACGGGGGGTGCTGAGGGTACCGGGAGGGTGCTGAGGTATCGGAGGGGTGCTGAGGTACCGGGGAGGTGCTGAGGTACCGGGAGGTGCTGAGGGTACCGGGAGGGTGCTGAGGTATCGGAGGGGTGCTGAGGGACCGGGGGGG
>JANRGW010033750.1:0-12608 GCA_024733675.1 Psilopsiagon aymara
GTCCAACCTGGCCTTGAGCACTGCAGGGATGGGGCAGCCACAGCTTCTCTGGGCACCCTGTGCCAGTGCCTCAGCACTCTCCCAGGGAATAAAGATGCAGAGTCATGCTGCACAGAGCTTGGAGAAGCAGTCTGTGATTCACCACCAACTGCACAAGCCCAGGACAGTGCTCCAAGAAATACAACCAAAATAACCCTTAAAAGAATAGCTAAAACACGGGAATGGGAAACAAGCTCCTCAACTTGCAAAGCTGCTCCATTCTTTAAGAAGGAAAAGCATGTTTTAAGGCATAAGCAACTAGATGTGGATTCCTAAAGCACTGGCAGCCACTAAGGCAGGAAATGGGGTTCCCAAGCCCCAGCTGCTGAGGAGCTGGGAGCTGTGGGGTGTGCCATTCCCAGAACCCTGCAGCCTGGCCAGCTCCTGCTCCTGCTCCCTTTCAACATTTCAATCCTCTCTGAGGAGCTGCAATCAGAATATGAAACAGCGAGCCCCAGACCCACTGTAAGCGGTGACTGTGGCAACCACTGCAGAGGATCTCATGTTTTGAAACTTAATTATAAACAGAGCCCTTCTACAGCTGCAAGTAGAGCTGCGGGCTCTGGTGACTGCTGTTAGAGCAGCAGTTGGAGGGCAAATGGGGGCTTGAGGGCTTGGAAGAAACAAGAGGCAAAACCAGCCAGAAATTCTATCAGGGAAAGTCGATGTGTCCCAGGTACCAAAGCACCTCCTTAGAGCTCTGAGCACTTACACCCACCCCTACATACTCAAGCACTATGTAACACCCCAGGCACTGCACTGGGCTGCTCACTCTGTTCCTGCAATACTCACATGTCAGACACTTTTCTGTAGTTGGAAGGGCACTCGAAGGACAGGCAGCGGAAGCTGCCCTGGATGTTATAGCAGGTCTCTGCAGCTGAGCAGTTGTGGGTTCCTATTGCACATTCGTCAACATCTGATGAGAAGAAACACAAGGATAAGGGCAAGTTCACAAGTAAGAAGTGATCACAGTTTAGGGGCTGTAATATGCTCATGAGACTGTGCATGGGAAGCAAGAGGAGCCAGGGGCTCTGCAGGCTGAGGGCTCTTGCCCTCATCACTCAGTTGCTGTTTTACCTCTTCAGGCTGTAAGAGCACAGAGGAGCCCCTGGGGCTCACAGAGAGCCCTGAGTGATGCACAGCCAGTGGGCTGTGCCAGGCTCCCCTCTGTGCACAGGCACTCCAGGTGATGGGTCCATCACACTGCTTCCAACCTCCTAAAATCCATAGGTCCTCAGTGAAAAGCCATTCCTTCCCTGCCATGATCAAAGAGAGCTGCCGGTGCTGCTCAGTGTGTGCAGTGGCCAAGGGAGCCCACCCTGTCCGCAGCCTGTGAGCCTTCCCCTGCTGGGTGATAGCCTCTGCACTGCTTGGCAGCCAGCATGGCCAGGGCTGGCCCCTGCCACAGGATAAGTTCATCTCTGTGCCTGAGCTTTGCAAACACTGGCACGCTCCTGTAGACCTGGCTGCTCTCATTCCAAACACATCTGACGCAACACAGGGTTTAACTTTCAGCGGAGAAACAACATGAGAAGGAGAAAAAGCCCTCAAACCCCAGGATCCTTCTGTCCTGCCACTCCACACTGCAATAAAAGCCAAACACAACCATGTTCGGTTCAAACCAAAGGTGCACATCTAGACAGAACTGCCCCTGCTGTGCTCTCCCTCGCTCCTGAGCTGGCAGAGATGTTTTGTAAGTCATGTTATAAACTAGGCTGAAAGAAAACACACCAAAACAACCAGGTAGCAGTGCAAGGCAGTGGAACCCTGAACTTCTCAGAGCAGCCTGTCCATGCCCACAGCTGCTGTGTATGCATTCACTGCTGCTCTGCTTGGAGCTAGTTTTCAGATTCCTGAAGGTGATGGGCCGATTCTGACAGCTTCACAGCTCACTGGTACTCCCTCAACCACAGTTTCTTGCTCAGAGTCAGCCTATGTCGTGCAAGGAGTTCCTAAACAAGCCTGGTGCACGTCCATCACTGTGCACGTGTGACAGGCTCATTGGCTGGGGGAAGCATCTACCTGGTTTCGAGCACCAGAGCATGTGCCCAGACACTGATCTGTGCTCTTTCTTCATGGATGAGGCTGTAAAATGTCCACATAGCCCAAGCAAACAAATATTCCCCCATCACCCGGCTTGCAAAGGGTCCTTCCCCTCCTCAGGGCAAGCACATTCAATGGATGGAGGGATACCCTCAGTCTGCCCTTCCCATTGTCACATTCCCATGTCATATTCCATATTGCAACAAAAGCTATCCCTCATGAACAAACAGATCCCCTGCCTCAGATCCCATCAGAATATAACCAACCCATGCTAAAAGCCAATAGCATCTTCTCACTGAGTTTTTGAGAACTGAGAAAGCTGTGCTATGTCAGGAGAACTTCTTTGTGCATGAAGGTTGCTCTGGATTAAAGCATAGGGCAAGTACAAAGCAAAGTAAGCACTGCTGTACAGCTGCAGGGTCCAGGAGATACGAGCTCCACCAGATCAATGTGAACAACACCTTAGAACAGTGCACACCTTTCTGAACATGTAAGTTAATGTCATGGTTTAATCCCAGCTAGCAACTAACTCCTGCACAGGCTCTCACTCACTGCCCCAGCTGGGATGAGGGAGAGAACTGGAGGGTAAAGGTGAGAAAATGGGTGAGTTGAGTTAAAGGCAGTTCAATACGTAAAGCAAAAGCTGCACATGTAACCAAAGCAAACCAGAGCATTCATCCTCTGCTTCCCATGGGCCCGCAGGTGCTCAGCTGTCCCCAGGACAGCAGGGCTGCATCACACCTAATGGTAACTTGGGAAGCAAATGCCATCACTCCAAATGTTCCCCCATTCCTATTTCTTCCCCCCCTTTACACACTGAACATGATGCCTTATGGTCTGGAGCATCCCTTGGGTCAGTTGGGGTCAGCTGTCCTGGCCGGGTCCCCCACAGCTCCTTGTGGACAGCCAGCCCTTACTGGTGGGATGTGCAAGCACTGCTCAGCAATAGCGAAACATCCCAGTGTGATCAACACTGCTTCCAGCACAAAGCCAAAACACAGCCCCGTACCAGCTACTATGAGGAAAATTAACTCTGCTCCGGCCCAAACCAGCACAGTTAAATATAAATATCTCCCTCTAATGAGAAGTAGTGTGGCAGAAGACAGAAAGAATATTTAAAGCTCAAAGACACTTTATGGCCCAGAGCATAAACATGGTTACCTAAATAAGGCCCAAGCCATGGACCTTAAAATGCTGAAAACCAGATGCAATAACAAGGATCCAGCCTGAGCAGAAAATACTGGCAAAGACCTCACAGTCACATTGTGTACTCCCAAATGTCTAGACAACGCACGGAGGCTTTAAAATGAACTAAATGCTAACAGACAAACCATGTGGACTGTGCAGGGCTCTGCAGTTCTGCCAACTGTCACAGAGGAGAGAGATTCTTCCGAGGAAAACTATAACCTCCCACACCCTCCACTCCCCTGGGACGAGAACTGCTCTCATGCACTGAACTGGCTGGTTTAGAAGTCTTGCAAAGAAAAGCATAGGAAGGAGAGAATCAAAGCAAACGAAATCCGTGGCTGATCCTCAGACGTGCCCTTAGGTGGAAAGAAAATTCCTTCCACATTGCAATCACTGCTGTGAGACCCTCCCTTCACCAGCTTGGCCCTGCTGCAAAACACCACAGGCAGTTTCTCTACAAAGATCCATATGTTGAGATGTTATTACATGAGCTACATCTCGTCTGTTTGGAATGAAAGGCACAAAGAATGTACCACCAGTAACTCATAAGAGCTGCTCAGATGATGAGCAACTGGAGCCCAATCTTAGCTGGTGGAAACCAATATCATCTTCTTGAGTTCAGCGCAGCTGACACCGGTTCAGATTTTTCCTGGCCATGGTTGCAGGGTCAGTGTGTGAGCCTGGCCAGACCTGTATCTGTAGACCTGCAGAGCTCAGGAAGAGGGCATGTACCTGGTGTTACTTCAAGGGCCTCACTAAATGCCACACACAGACTGCAGCACTCACACTGTTCTCCAGGTTGACCACCTTTGCTCTCTAAGGAGGGTGCATGTGCCAAGTGGCATAGGAACCTCGAAAAGCTTCTCCAAACACTGCTGTTTGGCTGATCTGTACAACAGGAACCCTCTCCACACAGGATGAGTGAGCAGGGAGGATTTGACCGCATACGAACAAGTGTGAGGCATTGGTCTGTGTGGCAAACCCTCTTCCTGCACCTCCAGTGACTGGAGCAGGCTGGGTGCCTCCAGCTTGGAAGGGCTGTGCTGGCTGATGAATGCAGTGACTCACACTATTAATGCTGGAACTGGTCCTCAGCTCCAGCCCCAGGTCTGGCAGAGGTGGCAGGGAACATGCCAGCAGCGCTCAAACTTAGCAAGGGAAAGAAACCAAACAAAGAAGGCCTGAGGAGAGGAACAGCTGCAGTTTCTAAAGGTGACTTTCACATGAGAATTTCACTGCATGGGGATGCAACATCATCCCTACTTAAAAACCGGAAGGATTTTGTTGTTTAGTCTGTTTCTCTGCTCCAAAGTCAGGACCAAGCACGCTTATGCTGGTCATGATTTACACAGTGTAAATTTACTGCCCTTACTGCTAAGAAGAGAATTTAAGCCTCGAAGATACATAACTAAAAGTTATATGATGGGTTCCTCAAAACCTAAGAGCAGGAAATGCCTGGTAGTTAGTGTAACAGACTGCAGGAATGCACATAGAGTACAGAAAGGCAACCAGATCTTCAGTCATTCGTCAGTCATGGCATCCTTTGGAAATGAGGGATTTTTACTGCAAAACCAGACAGCTGTGCACCGAATGAAAATCATCAGGTGCCCAGAAGACACCTCTATGGCTCTGGAAAAAAGGGTGTGTGTGTGGAGGACACGTTGTTTACACCAACATGTAGTAACACCAACCTAATTAAGCTTAGGTGGCAGGCTTCTGGATGCCCAGGTCCCCATCACAGCTCCTACTTTCACTCTCCCAGTTTTCCAGGACAGGAAACTGCAACCCATAACAAAGCCACAGATTTCTATGTCTGCCACCTCTAAGACACCAGATCACTCACTGCTGTGCCAAGGTGCACATACAGCTCATGCAAGTAATCAAGCGCCCCAGTCTGAATGATGAAGTGGGGTCCCTTAGGAATTCATTTAAGCAATTAGCTCCCATTGACAGCTGGGTTGCCACAGGAAAAAGCTGACACAGCAGATACCAATATTTGGCAACTTTGTCAAATACTGGCTTTTTAACAGTGACTGACATAAACCATGGAGACTTGACTGAATAAGCATAATGGCTTAGATCATTCCAAGGATTAAAGCTTCATGACATAACGGCTTCAGGTCCTAAACTCCTCATTACCTCGACACGTCCTTCCGTTGGCTGCCATGGTGTATCCCTGCTCAGGACAAGCACACTGATAACTACCAGGAACATTCACGCAGCGGAAGGTGCAAAGAATGCCTGCACTCTGTGTGCACTCATCAATATCTGGGGAAAAAACACAGTTGCAAATACATGTAAGAAGAAAAACAGGAATCTGGAAAGGGAGGCTGCAGAACACAAAGGAATTCTTATCTGATGCATTTATGACACATTCTTAAACAAGAATGCAATCATGAAAGTTTGACATTGCTCTAGGAACACTGATGGTGCACGCTGAAATGCTGAACATGAGACTGCTGGTTGCAAGTAGTATGGATCCATGGAAAAGAACAAGCCTAGCGCACACCTGAGTGAAAAGCTCTGTCTGGTACCTCTATAACTCTTCTAGGATTAGTTTGGGGGCTTCCTGGAGCCAGGAAGAACATGGGTTTCTTCATAATTTCTTAGAGACTCCCCAATGTCACTATAGGTAACTCCAAGCAAACAGGTAAAACCCTTCCTGTCTCCATTCCAATCACACTACTCCTCGTTCAGCCACCATGAGAGGAAGCAAAAGCAAGCCTTCACTCAGCCATGGCTGAGTGGAGGCTTTAACTGATGCTACATAGGTAAACCTATCTTCCCTTCTATTTATTGTCTCATGGGGCTCATAAGCTCTAGCCCCATGAGACAATAGCCCCACCAGTTCTACGGTCACACCAGTGGAAGGCATGAAAATGAATTGCATATTCCAATTTGCAGTGTCTGCGGCAGGGTGTAACTCACAATCATTCTCAGGCATCACCTGCAGCATTAGGTGCCATGGAGAGTCAGACAGCCGTGCCTGTGGAAGAGTATACACATATTTAACTTGACCTGCCAAAGCAGCAGCCTTACCTTTGCAAGAATGCCCATCTTCTGCTAGCTGGAAACCTTGCCTGCAGTAACACTGATAGGAACCATAAACATTGGCACACTCCTGGCTGCAGGGACTAGTATCACATTCATTCACATCTGTATCCAAAAACAAACACACACATGTTGCCATGGCAGTTCAGAACAGTATCTTCCACTATTTTTTTCTCTGAGAACAGTTACGAGGTCCTTCTGGTCAGAGTCAATAAGCGTGGACTAATTTGTCCCAAGAAGATGCTTCTGCTTTAGGCAGAATGCCAAGAAGCACAAGGATGTCTGTTCCACCTGAATTTTATGTTTATATATGCCAATGAAAACGCATATACATATATACATGCAAACATATGTTTCAGACCTTATGTTACAGTTGATTAAAATTATGTAATCATTGCCTTAAAAAAATCATGGAGAACTTTCAATTCAAAATCAATTTTTTCAAGTTTTCTCACTATCATATTTCACCTTCACTAAAATTGGCATGAACAGTCTCCTGTCCTTACTTTGTTCTGTTCTCCTCTGTTAACAAAGGAAAAAGTATGAGATGGAAAAGCAGAAAGGGAAGAAACTTGCTGGCTCTCATCTGACAGTGTGAGTATTGAGTATTTGCAAATTTGAGGACATCAGGAGTTTACTGTGTTTACATTGAACCTCATTCTTTCTCTAAAGTTCCTTAAATCAGACTGCAATTTCTTCCTCGTGGGAAAAATGTCTGGTACCTTCACAGTGCTTCTCATCATAGGACAAGCGGAAACCAGAAGAACACGTGCAATGGTAGGAGCCAGGGGTGTTCTCACACGTGTGCTGACACAGGCGTCCAGGGTAGTTCCAGCACTCATTTATATCTGCCAGCACACCAAGCAAATACACACTCAGCTTAGAAGCAAAAGCATCAAACAAAATGCAGAAGGTTACTTTAAGAAGTGTCAGAGATTGATCTGCAGAGCATGAAACGCTGCAACCTCGGGTTTTATGCTGTCTGACTTTGTGCTCTAATTGGTGTACAGTAGTGATAAACCACAAGATGCTGTATCTTATGAAGAAAGCTGTGGCATCTTCAGAAAGATAAATACCTACAACAGCAGAAGCATAACTCATAAGGAAGTACTTTGCAGACTACTTCAATTGATAACCTGCAGCCGACCCAAAGCAAGGGCACCTGGGCCGCAATCACAGCACAGAATGGCAGAACTCAAGTGGCCGGTCACACTCAATGATGGCTGCTTTGGAGGTGACTCTGTTATCTCCTGAGGCTCTGCATTGCAGAACTAATAACTGCACACTACAGTGGTGCTGAGCACTGCCTTGAGGTCCAAGGCTCAATCAATCAGTCTTTTCATCTCATCTTGTGCCTTACATACCAATGCAGCTCCTGCTGAAGGCATCATACTGATATCCCATCTTGCAGTCACAGCGATAAGCCCCAGGAAGGTTATGACAAATCTGCCCTTCGCCACAACGGTGCACACCAGTTTGACATTCATCCACATCTGCAGGACCAGAGAAAGTGATCAGTTAAATATGGTTTGCTAAAAGTCAATGTTTATGAAGAGAAAACATAAAGTAATCGGAACAGAAACTGCTATGGCTGTTCCCTGCACAGAACAAAGAGAATCAGCCTTTCCCACTGCCTCAGCTTTACATGTCCTAAGTAAACTTTTGAAAAGCTTAGAAGTGAAAATGGCAACTGTAACTGTAATGGACCTTTCCCTGTATATTCTGCATTTCAACCTACACACATTTTGATTCTGATCAAACCATGACATTTAAACACCCTATTCTGACGTTCTGCCATTCTGTGAGTCACGGCAAGGCATTTAAAGCAAAACGAGAACTAGCCAGAAATTCTGCTCATCCATTCAATTAAAGCAATTGCTATTTTCACCTCCAGCTGCCCTTTCAGTCTTGCTTCTGCTGTCTACCCTTTACTCTTTCTCAATGTTGATCTTTTTTCTTTTCTCAATCAAGTCACATTTCACTGTTCTTCATGGCCTCTCATCCAAACCCCAACACCAACAAGTTAGGTGCTTCTCCACTCACATGCATCACTCCCAATCTCATTTTAATAATGCTCAAATGAAGATGAGAGTTTTCAATACACACTGATTTACAAGACTTGCAACATGACTAAATAGCTCATCAGTATCTAACAAATCCCTGTTGCCATCTGTGACAAGAAGCATCAGAAATTCTGATTAGCCCTCAGAAACTTGTATTGCTTCAAGCATTCCGAGTTCTGCTGTTTCCCAAGCCATCAGGTTCTGCTTCCTTCCTGTTCCTGACACCTTCAACAACTTTTACGACCCAAAATACTGTTTATGTAACAGTAGTTAGGATGGTAGTCTAAGGCTGAAGGTTCTCCCTACTGCTCTCTTTGAAGTGATCAACTGGAGCACTATTTAATTTCCAAGGCTCCCGGGCAGTTCTCCAACAAACAGCAGCCTGGAGAGCACTCAGGAAAACAGTCACTTGTGGAGAAAATGATAGGGAAGTGAGAGCAAGTTACTTGCCACAAACACTTGGATGTGGAAAAGTGGGGATTATATCAACCCTGCTGAGAGGTGCTGACAAATACTGTGCTCAATATTCAGCGCAGATTCCCACCTAACCAACTCCTGTTGGCACGGGGAGGGGTCGGGGTGGCAGGGAATGTCACATGCAAAGACAGGAATTCCTGACAGGCTCATAGACTTCTGCTGAAATGCTGTCTCCTCATTTCCTTTTAATTCAGAGGCAGCATCAAAACAAGGAAGGTTTCTAATGTAGATGTACATTTGTAAAGTAGCAGTTTTATCTGTAATGTATTTGTGCACGTAACCATTTTATTACTTTGTCCAAAATGATATATTCCATTGCATTCCAACTTTAATGAGTTCTAGGGCATTATACTGTATTGCTGTATGCTGTATTTCACAATAGCTATGGTATTTTTCAGTTAAATTAAGAGCTAGCTTTTAATGGCTCATTTATCAAACCAGATAATAGTAACATTTTAAAGAGAGGTGAATCCTCTAAGCAGAGAAGATAACCACACAAGTAGAGTTCTGCTGGAGAAGCGTGCAGATTATGTATTGACTACTGTGAATAAATCTGAATCAGGAATCTAATTAGCTATTGTCATGCCTTAAAGAAACTAATCTTTACCATAGAGAGGGGAAGTAGGACCATATGGTTGGGTTTTTTGAATCTGCATGTCTCTGCCTACTTAAAGAAAGCCATACAAAAAAATACCAGAACATCCAGACTGCGGAGACACAGTGCCATAGCAAAGACAGAAATCACCCATTTACATTAAACGTTTGTTTTCCCAAAATCAAACTAGAGAAGCTTCCTTATACCTGCTCCTTAAAAGCATTGCCAATCATGTAAAGTGGAGACAAAGCATCATCAGTAATTACAATGCATTGTGTTATCTCATCAGGCTATGAAGATATAAATGCTGTATGAATGGTGGCAATTTCCTCCTGTGTCACACATTACACACACTCTCTTTCAGAAACAACTGGGGAAAAAAGCTGGCTTCTTTCCATAAATCATCCACTTGAAATTTAGGAAGAGGATTTGCACTAGCCATTGGCAGGACTTGGAAGTGAAGGCTATTAGCACTGCACCCAGCACTTCAGAGGTGCTCAGTGACAACTGCTGACCTGTGAAGGAAATGCCATTCATGGAGATGTTGGCATGGTGGTAACCCTAAAAACAGTATCAGGGTCATCACACTTCAGGTGGTGCAAACGTACCCAGCTGCCTGAGGTCTCTGAAACAGGGCTGATGGGAACCAGCTGAAGAACTATGTCTCCACAGCAACAAAGAAAGATGGGACTTTGGGACCTTCCCTTTGTGACAATTGAAATACTTCAGGCTGCACTACTCTGCCCCCTGGAGCTGTCTTAGGAAGCTTTCTCCACTCCCTCAGTTACACATAAACTGTCCCCATCTTGGGCTACTTCCAAATCTTCCCACCTTCTCAGTGGCCAAACATGGTCTGGGTAGTTCTGGGGGTAAAATCATGAAGGGAGACAAAGCATAATGAACAGGGAGACAAAGCATAATGAAAAAGGAGAATGCAGAAATTTATGCAGAAATGGGATCTATCTATACCACTATTTTTCATTACAACTTGCTAGTCATAGAATCACAGAATCATAGCTTTTAACACAGTTTGCACCCACCTGGAGCAGCACAAAGCAAATCTTCTTTGTTTTCCCCCTTCCTTTCATTCAAAGGTAACATAAGCAGAAATCATCAGGATTTCATCACTAACCAAAACGCTGATTTGTCTTATTTTTAATCCCCACTGTTGTTTTATTATTTCCTACTTTGTGTAACACAGAACATAGAGAATTAAGGAACACATAGCCACCCCTGCCTTGCCGAGTAGCAAGCTTTCAGTTCCTCTGTGCATAGTGTGCACTTACAGAGCAAATGCTAATAAGAGATGAAATCTGCTATTCTGAGTCAGTAACTCCATAAAAGCACTGGAACAAACACAAATCAGGATCAAGCTGCATGCCAGCCTGAATATTTTGGTGTTCTTTCACAAAGAAAGTAAGAAGTAAGTGTGTCTAGACACACAACTGGATGTAAACGGGGAGCACGATTCATAGCGCTACGAAGAACATCCCCTTGGTGCTACTCTTGTGAGTCCATAAACTCAGTGTTTGCCTTTGCTGCATCCCATGGCTTCAGATCCTGCCACTCACAGTGAGATACTGCAAAAATAGCAAAGGATTGTGGTTTTGACAGCATGAGTTTGAAAAGTAACTAGAGCACATTCACTCCAGAACAGTAGCCAGTAAATCCCATATGCAGTCAAAACCAGTGTCACCTGGTGTACCAGGAGGAACTCCATGCAGCAGCCAGGCATCAGTGCAGCATCCTGTAGTGCAAGCCTATCACCAAGCTGATTGGACAGCAAAATGCGTACAGCAAATTCTCATTTCTCAAACACAGTTAGCAATCTCAAACCCCCTTTTTTAGAACTGGAATGTTCTTCTCCTCTGAGAGGGCACCTGACCAGACCCTGGAGTCTAACCTTACCTACGCATCGCGTTCCCTCCTCATTGGAGTGATAGCCTCTGCTGCATGTCAGCATGTTCCTTTGGCAGGTGTAAGACCCAACGGTATTGATGCAGTTGAATCCTGGTTTACATGGCTCAGGGAGAGATGTGCATTCATTAATATCTGGTGAAGAAAATGAATTAGAATAGTGAGAGAAGCTACTTAACCTTTCTGGTCTGTTTTCTTCTAGCTGTCACTTCTTTTCCTTCATTTCAATGTATTGTGTTGATGAAGGCCTCCTGTGGCAAGACTTTCAAATTCAACATGCAAGCATGCGTATCTTTAAAAGGACACTGATGTTTAAGTTAAATTCACAGCAGGACTTGATCAAAATTACGTGTAGTCAATATATACTTTTTGGAGAGGCTAAAAGGAAGAGGAGTTGGCCAGTGCTGCTGCACATACGATAAACATATTCCTGGTCAGACTTACCCACGCAGTTTCCCTCAGGGTCTTGTAAAAATCCATCCATGCAGCGTTGCTTTGACTCACAGTAGAATGATCCTTCTGTATTCTGACAAACGAAGTTTACCTTACAACTGTGAGTTCCCGTCTTGCACTCATCAATATCTGTTATTAGATCAAAACACCAAATTGTGACCAGTGAAGCTGTAATTTTCAGTAGTCTCCATGACTAGTTAACTTCTCAGAAGGGAAGGTAGGAAACATTACTGAAATCAGATAACAACACTGCTTATGGGAAATCTGAGGTTTAGGTGTGCTTGCTCTTGGCCATCCATTTTAGCAGATGCTTCAGAACTTGCCTACAGCAAATCTGATCCAGGTCCCTACTGCCTTGGTCACAGCATCTCTTGTAAACCACAAATACTCAGACAACTGCAGTTTCAAAATCCTAAAGACCCAAATCAAAACTACAAATAAGGTACACAAAATATATTCCACACTCAAAAGCGAAATGATCTCTTATTCATCAGTAATTCCAGGTAGAAACCTACCTCCACTGAATTTGATATTAATAGGGCCCCGTTTCAACAAGGCTGGGGTTTACTGTGCACACAGGTGCATGTGTATATGTACATGCACTTACATACGCAGAGCAAACCCTTATCCAACCCTGAAAATGATACTGAAAAAACGGAAATGAGAGGCAGTGCTATTAGTAACCAGGGACACCTGCACACCAGACCATCCAACCTGGCCTTGAGCACTGCAGGGATGGGGCAGCCACAGCTTCTCTGGGCACCCTGTGCCAGCGCCTCAGC